>CATNVA010000061.1:0-51618 GCA_951217055.1 Gerris lacustris | reverse complement strand
CTCTGTACGAGAGGTGGAGTTCAATCTGAACACCCAATTGTCATCATACTAAATTAAGAAGTGCTGGTAAGGAAGAAAGGACCACCTCCTCAAGAACAGGAGGAAAAAGAAATAAAATAAAATAAGGCTTAAAAGAATTATAATTATAATTAAAAGAAAGGATAAACTGTATAAAATTAAAATGAATAAGTACTTTGATAAAATTAAGAAAGTGAACTGTATGAAAAATAAAGAATAAATATAAAAGAAACTATTAATTCCAATAAAAGAAAAGGTATATAAAATTAAATAATATGAAGGAAATTATTGTTAAAATAAAATATGATTGAGGAATAAATTTAATAAATGCATGATTTTATGGTGTGTAGTCCGTAGTCCGGATGCAGTATGGCAGATCAGATGGAGTATGGTTGCAGATGGTGTGGTCTATGGTGGTAGCAGGTAGGGTTTTCTAAATAAGTGAAGGTGGCCAAAAGGTTGCCAGAATGTGCAAGGTGGTTGCAATGTGCAGCTCTAAACAGTCTTCAGTGACAGGTTTAGAAATGGTTTAGCTTAGTCCCAGGTGGAAGGTTCCTTTAGACAGACTGAAAGGTGTAGCTTGTGGAAAGAAGATAACACGTATATTAATTTATTCCTCGTAAATAAAGATAAGGAAATACATTAGGTATAGATAAGAAGATAAATAAGAAAAGATTATAGAAAATAAATTAAAGTAAATAATCTTTTAGATAAGGAAATGAAAGAGATAAGATAAGATAAGGAATGGCTCTCCTAAGCCCTTAACATAAACAATAACAAATATATTTATAGAGGCTCCTGCCTGAACATACCGCCCACCTTAAATTTGGCGAGAGGCGAAAGAAAAAATTTAATAAAACTAAAACTTCGAAGATAACTGAAAAGATTGTAAAAGAAAAACTTATTGTGAGGGAAAAGAAAGAAAATTAATTAAGTATGTTGCTCGTTGAGCGGAAGAAGAGGTGCCACTTTAGTGACAGGACGGCGATACATTCCTGTCGAGGTTTTAATGGTTACAACTCGCACCACTCCATCTTGGCCTGGATGAGTCTCAGTTACTCTACCCATTGGCCAAAGCAAAGGTAGTGACTGACTCTCACTAATCAGAACTAAATCTCCAACCTTAATATTAGAAGTGAGTTTCGTCCACTTTGATCTTTGCTGAAGTTCATGGATGTACTCTAGTCTCCACCGATTCCAAAAATGCTGAAACCGTTGTCGTATCATTTGCCATCTGGAGAGTCTATTTTCACGAATATCAAGCAGGCAAGGTTCCGGAGGAGTGGTTAAAGGGGCTCCAATTAAAAAATGGCCTGGAGTCAAATAATCAAATGAGTCACAATCTGAAGACAATGGATACAATGGTCTAGAATTAAGCAATGCTTCAATTTTGCAAAACATTGTCGTAAGTTCCTCGAAAGTGAAAGGAGGATCGGTAATAAGTTTACGGAGAATAACTTTCACAGATTTCACCCCAGACTCCCACAATCCACCAAAATGTGGAGCATATGGGGGATGGAACGCCCAACTAATGCTCAAAGGAGTGAGGTGGTCAATAATTCTAGTTTGGGTTGATGATGACTGGTACCAGGTCATAAACTCTTTAAGTGTCTTAGCTGCTCCCACAAAATTTGTGCCACAATCAGAATATATTTTGACTGGTTTTCCTCTGCGTGAAATAAAACGATCTAAACTAGCCAAGAATGCCTCTGTGGTAAGGTTTGATACAGCTTCTAGATGTAGAGCCTTAGTGGTCATACAAACAAATAAACAAAGGTAGGCTTTGCTTACTGTTGCCTTGCGTCGTAACGAGTCTCTCACCATAAAGGGACCAGCATAATCAACCCCAACATGATGAAATGCATTACCTTCGTGAAATCTACAAGGGGGTAAATCTCCCATGTAAGGTGTTTGAGTAACTGCCTTCGCTCTGTAACACTTTAAACATTTGAAGATTCGTTGTCTAATCAGACTACGCGCTGAACATATCCAGAATTGTTTTCTTAAAAGACCTATAAGTAAAGATGCACCAGCATGAAGATATGCAGTATGAAAGTAATCGATCAAAATTGATGAAAAATGACAACCTTTAGGGAGAATTATGGGGTGCTTATGATCAAATGAAATCATTGCATGTTTAAGGCGACCGCCCACCCTGAGGAGGCCGCACTCATCAACAAATGGAGAAAGTGACTGAAGATCCTTAGAGTCATTTTTAAAGTAAAATGTCTGAATAGCTTTTATACAAGAATTTCTTGCTGCTCTTAGTTCAAGAACTTGAAGAGGACCTGACCTCCGCTGTTCAGGTTTGGAAGTGTTGTAACTGAATCTTAAGCAATATGCTATTATTCGAAGTAGTTTAGAGTAAGAAGAAAATTTTTCAATAAAATTAATTAAATCGGGTTTTGTTTCAAGATTAGAAGACATAAGTGTAATCGCAGTAGGTTTTAATTCTGGTAATTCCACATTACTTAAGGGTGCAGAAACTGGCCATTCTTGAACGGGTTGGCTTGCCCATGAAGGGCCTTTCCACCATATTTCATGATAAGGAAGTTGGGAAGGCGAAATTCCTCTCGAGCCACAGTCAGCAGGGTTGTCCTGGGACTTGACGTGAAACCAAACAGCGTCTGGAATGTTGTTTGAAATTTCAACTATTCTATTCGCAACAAAAACCTTTAATAGGTGCGGTGATGTCTTCAGCCAGGCTAGGACAATAGTAGAATCAGAAAAGCAGTAAACTGTGTGACAAGATATTTTCTCGAGAAAAGGAGCTAGACTAGAATATATTTTGCTTAATAAGTGTGCGGCGCAAAGTTCTAGTCTGGGGATTGTAAGAGTCTTTAAAGGTGCAAGTTTTGTCTTGGCCTTTAAAAGATATACAGCAAAATCCGAGTTGTTTGGCTTCTTAATTCTTAAATAAATTACACCACAGTATGCTCTCTCTGAAGCATCGGAAAAACACAAAAGCTGACATTCTAAGGTTTTGACATTGATAAGATACCTAGGGATCTTAACAGAAGACAGTTCAGGTAAATCTTTAATGAAGTCACACCATAAGTCTCTAATTTTATCTGGCAATGGCTCATCCCAATCAACACCACAAGTCCAAGTTATTTGAAATATTATTTTACCAACCAGAATGGAAGGGGCAAGAAAACCTAAGGGGTCGTACAAACGAGCAATACCACTAAGAATTCCACGTTTAGTAAAAACAGGTTGAGGAGGTTCGATATTATAAGTGAAAGCATCAAGTGTAGGGTCCCACTGAAGACCAAGTATTTTCACAATAGAGTCACCAGGGTTTACAAACGAAACAGGTTCTTCCTTCTGATGGCCAGGGACGGCTTGTAAGATCCTAAGACAATTACTTGACCATTTACTCAAGTGGAAGTTTCCTTTACCCAAAAGATCAATTAACTCTTGTTGTAAGGTTAAAGCATCTTCCTCAGATGACGACCCAGTAGCTATGTCGTCAACATATGTGTCCTCTTCTATGGCCCTAGAGGCTAAAGGGAAAAGAGAACCTTCGTCCTTCACTAACTGGTGAAGAGACTTAATAGCCAAATAGGGAGACGGTGCAAGTCCATACGTGACAGTACACAACTCAAAAGTCCGAAGAGGCTCTGACTTATTAGAACGCCAGAGTATATGTTGGTAAGGTCGATCAACTGGATCCACAAGAACCTGACGAAACATCTTTACGATGTCTGCCATAAACACTACCATATTAAGTCTAAAATTTAATATAATTAAAGATATATCAAGTTGAAGCTTTGGACCTGTATATAAATGATCATTCAAAGATCCATTATTGGTTTGGCATGAACCATCGAACACCACTCGGATTTTACCACTTTTAAAGACTGCATGATGTGGAATCACATACATCGAGGGTTCGGAGGTAGGGACCATATGACCCAATGAAAGATATTCAGCCAAAAAATGTTTGTATGCTTGATGCAACAGAGGGTCCTTAGCAAGTTTATTTTCAAGAGAATAAAATCTTTTTAAAGCCACATTATAAGAATTTTGAAAAGTAGGCCTTTGGCCTTTAAAGGGAAGTTTAACGACAAAGTTACCCGCAGAAGAACGGTAATAAGTAGATTTAAAATATTCTTCGCAGTGAAGGTCTGCTGTATTAGTAATTTTACTATTAAGTTGTGGTTCTTCAACTTGCCAAAAACGATGAATTAAGGTTTTCACATCTTGATCCGATATAAAGAAAGAATTAGAACAAGTTGTAGATGTTTGGGATAAACGGCCCATTACTACGAGTCCAAATATAGTTTGTAGGAGAAGGGGTCCGTCATCGCTAAGTTTGATAGAACCACCTGTAAGTATCTCAGGAAATAAGTCAGCTCCGAGCAAAAAATCAACGACATTTGGTTTGAAGAAATTAGGATCTGCCAACTGAGACTTATAATTATCAAGAGTAGAAGGTATAACAATTTTAGTTAAAGGCAAAAGTGGTGAAATAGTGTTGACCACAACAGCTTCCGTGTTTAAAGTGTATTTTTCTTTCTGTATGGGAGTTAGTGAACAGCTCACACAACCTTTCACACCGTGTAAAACAGTTTGACCAATACCAGTAATGGTCTTGTTGTAAGGATTTAATGAGAAACCTAGGCGACTTACACATTCTTCCGTGATGAAGGAATGGTGACTACCAGAGTCCACCACCATTCTAAGTGTCTCATATGAACCGTAAGCATTTTTAATACGGGCTATAGCGGTACCAAGAATGATGTCTTTTGAGCCTGCATTACTAGAGAAAGAAGCTTCTAATGAGCGGGCAGTAGGATTTTGAAAACTATGGTTTTCAGTACTACTCGACGTTGACTTGGACAAACTATTAGACGACGTTGGGTGCACCAATGTGTGGTGTCTTTTTTGACAAAGAAAACAAGTATTCTTTGACGTACATTCATTTGCACTATGATTTGGTTGTAAACAATTTTCACAACGCCTATATTCTTTAAGTAATTTACGTCGTGTATCGATTGACTCATTTTTAAAAACTTGACACTTCCAAATCGGATGTTCCATAGAGCAAATAGGACATTTGGGGTAAGATGACACAGAAGGTGTTTTGTTCGTTTTAAAAGATTTAAAATTATTTTGTTTAGCCGGTTTCTGAGCTAGAAAACATGTTGAAGAGGAACTTTTATTTGGGCGAAAACCCTTATTACTATTGTAATCAGGCTTCAAAGTTACTTCAGGTTTGTAGTCAGATGAAAGTTCAAGTGCCTGACGACGGTCCTTAACAAATTCAGAAAGACTATCAAAAGTAGGAAAATCAACACCGACATTATCTATCTCGAACGCCTTCCTTGTTGATGGATCTAAACATTTAATTGCTAAGCTGAAAAGAATAAAATCTGCTTTATCGGGAATATTCATACGTTTAAAAGCAGATATGTTATCAGTGACTTCTGATAAAAAACTTTTTAAAGATGTAACATTTCCTTTTGTTAAAGGTTTAAATTCCAACAAACGATTTAAATAGGCAGTCGCAAGTAAACGTTTATTGTCAAAAGTATCATTGAGTGATTTCCAAGCCCTCTCATAATTTTCAGCTAAAATGGGAAGTTTATTTACAACAGCTAATGCCTCACCAGTGAGACAGTTAGTTAACCTATTAAACTTTTCAACATCAGGAATCGAAAGGTCATCGTGCACCAATGAAACAAACCTGTCTCTAAAATGGGGCCAGTCTAATAAGCGACCACTGAACTGAGGCAGACTTAATCTAGTAAGATAAGAACGTGAGTTACCAGCAGCTGTTGACCGATTGGTATCTGTTAGAGACTGATCAGTCTCTGTTCTATAAGATGAACTAGGTTCAGGTAAATTATAACGTTCAAAATTAGTATTTGATTCATAATAGTACCGTTCGACCTGACTATACAAAGTCTTATCTTCTTTTGACGGAAAAGAACTCTCTACCTGACAAAGAATAATGTGCTCTTGAAACCTATCCCAAGTTGCACGAAAATCATTAAAAAGAAAATCAAGTCCCCTAAACATTCCACGAAAAGGAAGAAGCTGTGCCCTATCTTTCTCTATCAGTCGACCTTGGTCGCTAATAGATTTAATTTTTGAACCAAGAAAATTAAGTTTCTTACGCAAAATTGAACACTGAGGTTCAAAACTAAGTCCGCCTGATTGAGACCCAGACTTAGTTGAAGGGGAATCCTGCATTTCAAAGTATTAAAGTAGCAGGAAGTTAAAAGAAAGTTAAATGAAATAATAAAGAATATAATGTAGGTATAAAATAAAATAATTGATAAATAAATAATTTTCAAATAAATAATTAAATAAAGAATAAATTAAAGATAAATAATTGGAATTAATAGCTTTCTTATCAAAGGCAAAATATCCGAAGCTCAAAGAACCAAAAAATGTACGAGAGGTGGAGTTCAATCTGAACACCCAATTGTCATCATACTAAATTAAGAAGTGCTGGTAAGGAAGAAAGGACCACCTCCTCAAGAACAGGAGGAAAAAGAAATAAAATAAAATAAGGCTTAAAAGAATTATAATTATAATTAAAAGAAAGGATAAACTGTATAAAATTAAAATGAATAAGTACTTTGATAAAATTAAGAAAGTGAACTGTATGAAAAATAAAGAATAAATATAAAAGAAACTATTAATTCCAATAAAAGAAAAGGTATATAAAATTAAATAATATGAAGGAAATTATTGTTAAAATAAAATATGATTGAGGAATAAATTTAATAAATGCATGATTTTATGGTGTGTAGTCCGTAGTCCGGATGCAGTATGGCAGATCAGATGGAGTATGGTTGCAGATGGTGTGGTCTATGGTGGTAGCAGGTAGGGTTTTCTAAATAAGTGAAGGTGGCCAAAAGGTTGCCAGAATGTGCAAGGTGGTTGCAATGTGCAGCTCTAAACAGTCTTCAGTGACAGGTTTAGAAATGGTTTAGCTTAGTCCCAGGTGGAAGGTTCCTTTAGACAGACTGAAAGGTGTAGCTTGTGGAAAGAAGATAACACGTATATTAATTTATTCCTCGTAAATAAAGATAAGGAAATACATTAGGTATAGATAAGAAGATAAATAAGAAAAGATTATAGAAAATAAATTAAAGTAAATAATCTTTTAGATAAGGAAATGAAAGAGATAAGATAAGATAAGGAATGGCTCTCCTAAGCCCTTAACATAAACAATAACAAATATATTTATAGAGGCTCCTGCCTGAACAGACTCTTTTTTTGTGGCCGTTTTATTTCTCCTTTTAAGAATTTACTTTTTTTCTATTTCTAAAAAAAATACGATATGATTGGTTTAGTTCCTTTAGTTATTTTTATTTATTTCTTTAAGATTTGAAAGTTATTTAGTAAATCAAAGTTATTTAAAACATTCCTGTTAAGAAAAGACCATAGATAAATAAATATATCCCTTTAAAACAAATACTCTAGTAATAGTATATTATGTTACTAGGCTGTGAAGTGAGTTTTTTCTTTACCGAGGCAATTACATTTACTGTCGAGCGAAGCGAGACAGTAAATATTGCCAAGGTAAAGAAAAAACACTTCACAGTCGCGTAGCATATGCTATTTTTTCCGAGGTAGCAGACAATGAAAAAACATTAAATATTAATCACTAATCAATATATAATAATAACAAATATTAGTACATACTTAAGACTTAAAAAAAGAAACCTTAAAATGAGGTTACACTATAAGAAAAGATAAATAAAACGCACTGACATCTAGCGGATTTTAATCGTACTAGAAGCATTTCTACTAAGACTGCAGCACTACTAACGGAAGTTTTGACAACTACCCGCCGGAAAATGAAAATCTTTTAGTTCCTAGGACGTAAAAGATTTTTTCTTTACAGCTAGGAGTAATGAAAATATTTTTTAAGTCCACGTAATGAAAAAATGGGTTTTAGCTATGTTTTTTAGGCGCTAAAGTTACTATTTCACAGCCTACCTCGGAAAAAATAAATGTTATTAATTATTTATTTCGGTTTTTTACCAAACATGTGGGCTTAAACATGTTTGACTTATGGTTTTGTAAATTTTCTATCGATATTTCATTAGCTACGTTTACATGGTGTATTGAAAACTGTATCTCTTTCCATGTAATCGCACCGTATTTCATCTATACTTATGTAATTATACGTTGTTATTCTGACAGCGCTGGAAAATAAAAAAAAAAAACGGGAGGGGAGCCAATGGGTGCTAGAGATTTTGGCGGGTAGTAGCTTGGGCCAACTAGACAAACAAAAATATCACTGGATAACCTTAAGGTAACCACCTAGTGGTTTTTTTTTCCCCCTCGCATGCAACTATTGAATTTCCAAATAGGTTTGTCTGGAGCCACGCCCACCTTACCTCTCATTGGCCAGCTGTTCCTAGCTTGCCTTTTGCCGCCAATATTTAAATGGAAATGTATCTTATATGAGTTTTATGACGTTACAGTTGTTTTTGTGCCTGATCCCATTTTTTTTGTTGAATTTATTATACACCTTTAAAATCCTAAAAAATGAATAACAAATTTGAAGTAAGTACTTATAACTATGGTATTAAACAAATTACATATTATCTTTTTGTCAATCTTGAGTAACAGTTGAACACTAGTGTTATAAATCTTTTCAATTGTTATTCCTCTAAATTGCTTTGAAAAAATGTTTATACTAAAGTATTGACTGCAGAAATAGGCCTGATGATGCCCAGGATATGGCGAAATATTGTAAAGCCAATAAATTATGTTAAATGTAATAAATTAATATAATTAAATATTAATTTTTTTCTTACATCCCTAAAGACCTAAGAAAAAATATCATTTTATTATATCATCTAGTTAAACATATTAAGATAGTTTTAAGTTATTCAAAATGTGTCTAACAGAGTTAATGACTAAAAGGATCGATGAGGTAAATGCCTATGTATAAATTATTAATCATAACAAGTATATATATAGTGCAACATATATATTTGGTTGTAACATTCACTGGTTTTAGTTTTAAATTTGTAATATAATATAAGTGATGCCTGAGAGCCAACCATTCCAAAAGCCTAGGTTTCCTCTATCCCTGAGATGTTGTCTTTACGCATTATGTTTGATGATATTAACAAATATTTCTTTGCGAAGTGTTTTTTGTCAATGCTTTTTATATAATTTATTTATTTCATAAGTTGTATCTAAGCGCCTCATTTCTTAAAACTAATGAAACCGAAGATGGTCATGTGGCAAATTTTAGATTAAAATGTGCGACTGTGGACGAATTTAAGGAATGGTTGAAGCATCATCAGCAGTTATCAGGGGTTACATACAGAGTTCAGACTACGACTCCCTGTACTGGAAAAAAAGTCATTTAAGGTAGGTTCATTTTTTTATCATTAAGATGTGATACAATGATTGATTGATTACCATTTATTGCAATTTCAAAAACAAATAAATGTACATTTTTTACAGAATAAATAAATACTATACACTACTATAATTTTAATTTCTTTTCCTTCTTCCTGGCTACTCGGCTTACATAGTAGTTTGTTGAAGGCTCTGAGAAGACCAATTGAGTGGTTTATAAAACTTGTACATTACTTTTTTTTATCATTAGATAAATCAATAAAACAAAAATATATACATCAAGTTATCAATAATCTAACAACAATGTAATTAAATCTATATATGTGTGTATAAATTATTCTATAACTAACAAAAATTATAAATAGAGGTAATAAAGAAACAACGTTACAACAAAAAATATATTGGCTACTAAATTCTTTAGATTTTACTCCCACTAGTGTTTACCAAACAAATTGATAAAATATATTCTATTAAAATCATAATTATTTTAAAACATCTACTCTCAAGTATTTAAATAGTGACTAGTTATTTAATTTAACTCATGTATTGTCAGTATATATATATATATATATACACCATTTTGACAACTTTACTATTTTTTATATACACTTATACACACATTTATTTTATTATTTAATTTACTAAAAATAGTTAATTACTATAGTAATAATTTGTTTTCTTATTGCTTCTAAAACCTAATATTCTTATATACATTTTTGATACATTGCTTACTCAGACTTGCCACACTCTGGCCAGTCTCTCGTGTCTCCTCCAAAGCTCTTCCTCTCATTGAGCTGGTGCTTTGCCTCTTTTCCTCACTCTCTCCCAGGGATACCATCCTATTTGGGCTCAATGTAAAAGAACTTTAACTAGAGGAAATGGTGGAGTCTGCAATAAATGTTCTAAAAGAGCGCATCTTAAATACGACAGAGCCTATAATATCAAACAATTATTCCATTATTTGACTGTGGATATGGAAAGTTACTATAAAAGAAAAATAATAGACATAATTAGTGGAAGGTATTCTAAATACAGGCACATGAGGTATCTTAAATGCACCAAAAAGATAAAAGATTTGCAACTAGTTGGTCAAGAAGATGAAGTGTTTGTTGTGTATAACAAAGCTTCACAAACAGAATATGAAGTAAATTTAATTTTAGGAACTAGCCCACCCCTTCTCACTTCAACGTATTTTTTGACAATGGGATATCAACTCTCCTATGAACAAACCATACATATATAATTATTATATACATATATTATTATATACGAATGGAAGGGATGAACTGATATGTCGAAGCCAACTGTACGACTTCGAAAGACATCGATTACATGTAAGGGGTGGGCTATTGCCGAGTTTAGCCTTTTATTTCTTTTGAGCATACATGATTTTCATGTAACAAGTACCAAACATAAAGTAAAAATATAGTATAATATTAAAGATTCATTGTATTCGTTATAGCTAATTATTCTTTTAGCCATACATTTTGGTAAACATCCCATTTCTTTCCCCACAATTCTGTTTCGAGCAACTCTCTGCCAAGCCTCTTCACCGCACACCTTTTTCATCCAATTGTCGCAGAGGTCTTCCCTTGCTTCTCTATTTCTCCCAAGGGAACCAATTCAAGTTTCTTGGACCATCTACCTTCAGTAGTTCTTAACCGAATATGGAAATATTTCCAGCCCATTTCCATTTTCTCTTCAGCATTAGTTCTCCTAATCATCCATTCCCAATTCTTTTCTAATCCAAAGATTTGATATTATGTTATCTCCTCTACTAACAGCAATCATGCTTCTCTCCATCATTCTTAGGCAAATTCTTTGGTTTTACTGAAAAAAAATTAATTGGATATATGTCTGTCTCAAACAATAGATTAATTAACTTTCACCAACGAACAGTCTTAGCACTAATAAAACTTTAGTCTTAGCACTGATAAAAGGAATACGTCTTAATGTTTTGATTTTTTTAATAATAAAAATAAATACTTTTTCAATAACTAATAAAACATATTTTTGTAAATTCACAAATTCTATTAACTGGTAAAATACAATACTTTAAAACACATTTGCTTCTCTCTTGTCTCTACACAATAAACATAACAAATAACAAATAATAACAAATAAAAAAGTTCTCTTCTCTCCTTCTCCTCATCTTTGCTTTTAGCCAGTTTCAGGTTTCATCTCTCATGTATTGCGGGTCAAACTACCTTACATAATAACATCCATGTTCATTACATCGTATACCAAATTAAATCGGCCAATTTTTACTCTGAACTGAATCATCGTCATGCGTAAATATATTTATCTGCTCGCATAGCTCTTACAAACTTGGGTTCTTACTATTGGCTTAGGTCCTAGCAACAAATAAACAAATTAGAACGACTTGACCTTTTACAAAGTCGAGCCCTTTTTAGTGTTTAATTTGACTAGACTACAAGGAATACGAAAGTATTTTTTGAAGTATTGAAACTCTTTTAATTTATACGTAAAAAAGATTTAAAAGGTTAGGCTAATTAGCTATAGAGACGATGTAACATTTTAATTTAAATACTGGCGGGAATAGGCAAGCTAGGAACAGCTGGCCAATGACAGGTAAGGTGGGCGTGGCTTCAGACGAACCTATTTGGAAATTCAATAGTTGCTCAAAAAAGCGCAGTGCCGCCAACCTGATTTCAACAACTTCATTACATTTGCCATTCATTTTCTACTATTTATAAAATAATTAAGTTGCAATCTTTACTTTTTGCCCTACTTTACTTTTTCGCCCTACTTTTACTTTTTCTCCCTACTTTTTGAGTTCAGGGATGCAAAGACCTATTTTAGTCCCTCTAAACTAATTCAAAATCATAACTTTTTTCCCCTACTGGAGATAAAACTTTTTTTAATTTGAAATGAATGTTTTATTATTATTATCTATTGAGAAAACTAATTTCCACAAAAACAAGGACCTACAAGCTTCAAATATGGAAGGAAACGAAAGCGGTGTAAACGCCGCCGCGCGCCCACTGCTGCTAACCAATATTACGCGCCCACCCGAAGGTTAACTCTTAGACGATCTACAAGCTATACAATGTGTCAACTTTAGAAGCGACCAAAGACGTTCGATTCGTGCAAATAAAATATTGTCATGACAAATATAACAAAAATGTCTTATATTACATTGTTTTACTGAACTTAAGGCCAATAAACGAATTTTAAAAGTTTCGACGAGTGATTCCTTAAACTTGATTTTCTATCATTAGCTAAATATTCACGATTTAGTCCAGTCAAAGAGAGGTTTGTAGGCAGACTTTTTGAGGTTGAGGCAGTCAAAGAGAGGTTTTTAGGCAGACTTTTTGAGGTTGAGGCAGTCAAAGAGAGGTTTGTAGGCAGACTTTTTGAGGTTGAGGCAGTCAAAGAGAGGTTTTTAGGCAGACTTTTTGAGGTTGAGGCAGTCAAAGAGAGGTTTGTAGGCAGACTTTTTGAGGTTGAGGCAGTCAAAGAGAGGTTTGTAGGCAGACTTTTTGAGGTTGAGGCAGTCAAAGAGAGGTTTGTAGGCAGACTTTTTGAGGTTGAGGCAGTCAAAGAGAGGTTTGTAGGCAGACTTTTTGAGGTTGAGGCAGTCAAAGAGAGGTTTGTAGGCAGACTTTTTGAGGTTGAGGCAGTCAAAGAGAGGTTTGTAGGCAGACTTTTTGAGGTTGAGGCAGTCAAAGAGAGGTTTGTAGGCAGACTTTTTGAGGTTGAGGCAGTCAAAGAGAGGTTTGTAGGCAGACTTTTTGAGGTTGAGGCAGTCAAAGAGAGGTTTGTAGGCAGACTTTTTGAGGTTGAGGCAGTCAAAGAGAGGTTTGTAGGCAGACTTTTCAATCCTGTTTAGTCTAGCTATGTATAATATGAAAGTTTTGTTTAAGTTCAGTCTAACAATGAATTATAAGAAAGATTTGTTTAAGTTCAGTCTAACAATAAATTATAAGAAAGATTTGTTTAAATTTGTCATGAACATATTATATTTACACGAATCGAACGTTTTTGGTTGTTTCTAAAGCTGACAGATTGTATATCTTCTCTAAGAGGTAAGGAAATAATGTTATATAATTTTTGTATTTTATTTATCCTTATTTTATTTGAGTAGCTGAATACCAAAAGCAGCTATATCAACTTGAAATTTTTTTTGGAAAAGCACGAAAAACGTCTAGCAATGCACTAAATTGTGTTATCAGGTTATTTTTTTTTTCTAAAACAATCAATAACTAATAATTCATTTAGTGGATAATAAAAGCCCTATAATCTCAGGCTATTATTTTCTTTTTAATAAACAAAATAAATAATCAAATAGCTGGTTTTGTCACAGTTTTTTGTTTATAACTACCAAATTTATAGCTGGTTGCTACTTTAGCAACCAAACCCACCACCATGTTGGATTGGTGTGCTGCAGCAAAAGCAGTTATATCCAATAAATTAAGCAGTTATAAACTATTATATTAACTATTTAAACTAATATTTATTCAGTGTAGCCACTATAATATTTTTTTCTCTTCTATCACATTTTTTTTTCTGTTTAAAAGAGGATAGAAATGTGTAAAGAAGGATATAGATGATTTTGCAGCCTTACTCAGAGTAACTCTACAATGTGTAAAGTGTACATAGGATATAGCTGATTTGGATCAGTTATGGATATAGCTCCTTTTGAATCCGAGTACCTTAGGGATATCCTGCTTTTGTAACCGCACTCATATTTCAATCTAGATTTTAATAGGTTTATAATTTTTTTTGAACTGTTTGACTGCAGAACCTTGTAGAGCTTTAAAAATCAAATCCAGGGGTACCAATATCTCATTTTTTTTTGGATATAGCTGCTTTTGGAATTCGGCTACTCATTTATCCTCCTTATTATTTTATATATTTAAATCTTATCAAAAGGTCAAAACATCAAGATATCAATAAAAATGTAATAAAATAATATGAATTAATGATTCAACTTCTAGTGAAACTAAAAATAAAATTGAGTTATTATCTCAAATTTATATAAAAAATAGGTAACTATATCGGTGAATGTTTTCCTTATTATGAATACATGTATGACGTCTACTGATCTGTATATAAACGGGTGTTTTGGGAGACTCAGTGAGTGAGTTAAGATATAGACACAACACGAAGCACTACTCTAGAGCAGTAATTAAGTATACTTACTAATCATAAGAAACTAAGTTAGTTTAATTACCAGGATGAAGTCGGCTTACTGTTTATTTATGCTTCTGTTTATTAGCAACAACTGTGAGGCAAGTACACGAACACAACAACTTGAGGGTAAATATTCAATATTCAGTAAATTTAAATGCTGTTGAACATAACCAGAGTTTAGTTTTGATAAAATGTTCTCCCTTTTATTTTGATGTTATTGTATTTAATTGAAGATCTACGAATCAAAACAAACATTTATCTTTATTGGAATAAATGTGGTTGCCTTTGCCATAATTTATAAACAAACTATGTAGTCATATCTTGAGAATCCTAGAGAACTTGTGATACAAATAGTCAGGGGCGGATCCAGGGGGGGGCGAGGGGGGCGACCGCCCAGGGCCCCGCGCCTTGGAGGGCCCCGCGCCATAGAAAATTAAAATAAATTACTTATGCTTTACAGGCAAATTTATAGTTCATAGTGAAGATTGTCCGCGGGGCCCCGTGCCATGTACAAAACATGAAATATTCAGTCGAATTTAGTTTACATGGTAGAGCCTAATACCTAACTACTTTTTCGCGGGGCCCCTCGCTATAAAAAAGTCAAATAAATAAGTTATAAAATATAGATTAATTACTTTTCCTGACTACTAATAGTAGGAAAAGTATTGTTTTTTTATGTTTAAGATAGCCCGCGGGGCCCCGCTCCATATAAAGTTAAGTGAGTTAAGGTCCTAGTGTTTTCTCTCCCTCCCCCTTTTAAAAATGATGACGATTTTGCTATTTATTCTGTGGGGTAAATCTTCATTATGTGCCCCATCTATATCTAAACATCCAATTTAATTCGGGTTTTTTCAAACTGTTCCTTTTTACATTATTAAAACGATTTCAGTTGTAGCATCTCCATATATTCAATTTTTTTAATTTTAGGGAAAAGTATGAAAGGTTATGGTAAGTTTAGGTTGAGTTTAGTACTTTTTGACTTGACCTAACAATAACCTTCTATCATAACCCTATAACACGTGACATATCGTGTTGGGCCAATTAGTGCAGTTTTACCAATTGATGTCAAAGAGAAACTTCACCTGAGAGATGCATAAAAACGCTGTTTTGAGAGGTCATATTTACAAAATTTTCCGGGGGAGGACCCCCGGACCCCCCTTAAAATGTGCCTTTTAAAATTAAGCTCAACTAAACTAAAAACTCGGCACTAAAATGGAAAGTTATAAGCTGAGAGAATTAATTCTGGGAGTAAATGTAAAGTGCTCGAGTGCGTAGATTTCAAATTATAGGACTGATCACAAGTAACACAGCTTAACTTTTTATTTACAATGATAATTTAACCATAAAACCCAAAATATCATGAAGAAGAATAAATAGTTAAGTATAACAGAGCTTAATTATTACAATAAAAATGTTCCTTTTCGACTACGTTTGCAAAGAAAATGATGATTAGTTGAAAACTATATAATTTGAGGGGTTTATGTTCAAATAATATGTTTACATATATTAAAATTATAAGCAGAACTGTAATTATTTTAAAAGTTTTGAATTATTTTGAGAGCAAAAACGTTTCTATGGTCGAGAAAAAACGTTTGACTGGCCCTAAGTGAAGGGAATTAGCCGTAAAATAGGATCAAGTTATAAGTGGTTTATTATTAAGTTACTTTATTGTTTTTTATCAGCACTCCCCGCTCTATCCTAGGGGGCCCCGCCATTTTGTCTCGCCCAGGGCCCCGCAAGATCTAGATCCGCCACTGCAAATAGTTCTAGTCTTATTATAAATCTATCTTACCAGTGATGCGGTGCATAAAGAACTTGCGTAGAATTTTGGTCATAATATATCAGCCGTACTACTATACTAATCTCAATACGTGAAAACCTAATTTATTCAACCAGAAAAGAAGTTTAAAATTAATTTACGTAACACACAATATAAGTATCAACTTACTTTTTAACACCCTCATCTCGGTCACAATTGTTACAAAACTTTTGTAACAATAGTTACATATTCATTTGCTACTCATCAAGCCCTTTAAAACAAAGTATGACAAGTAATGCAGACTAAAATCTTCCTCTTTAGATGTCTTCAATATTGGCCCCAATCTTAAATTTAATGTCAAAAGACGCCGAGATGCTGTGAGCTCAATTGCGTATAAAGTCGCACATTCTCGGTAGCTAAAACAATTAACCTTTCTTCCGTATATAATCCTTATTTAATAAAATAATTGCAGTGTATTATAAGCAGGATCACTACGCTCGCCTGTTCCTACAGCATTTGTATTAAATATTTTCTTTAGTAAAATGATTGCAGGCCGCCATTCTCGCGTGTTGTGAAAGCATTTGTCCCCAATCTTTGATTAATAAAATGATTGCAGGCTCACTACGCTCGCCTATTGTAAAAGCATTTGTCCACAATCTTTTATTAATAAAATGATTAATGGCAATTTTTTAAAATTTGGGATGAACTCCCGGAATTTTCATCGCCCGACAATAAGGCATTAGTTCGAATTATTTCGAAATTTTAGGACCAGCCGAAGTATAGTGGTTGGGGGGGGGAATTTTTTTGGGTATATTTTGATTTTTTTACCCAATAAGGAATGCAAAATTTACAAAAGCTTATATATATTTGCGTCCTACTCTTCAGCAGCTTTCATTTGATACCCTACTCGAAAATTAAAAAAAAATAAAAATTTTTGAGTTTACAACATTTTTGCGAATTGCGCATGCGCATATTTAATTTTGAACTTCTGAATATTTTTCCTGTGGTTGGGTCAAAAAGTTGCACCAGTATTTCAAATTTCAGCTCTTTAGCTTAAACGGTTCGGGCCCTATGAACCAAAGAGCGACGGACAGACGGACACATCACCCTCGGCATAAGGGTTAAAGGAAATACCTCAGCTCACACCCAGGTTAGCGGGTTCCAGGTTTTCACTCCGGCCCCACCCCCGCTTTTCATAAGTAACTAAAATACGTTTTATCTCCGGTTCTACTGAACCTATTTTCCTCAAACAACTTTTATTATAATTATATTATACGTCTCTTTAGGACTTCGCCGCAACTATTTTAGCCTCATACTTATTATACGATATAACCGGCCTCAGAAAGGGCGCCTTTTTTTTGTTTATTTAGCTTGTTAAATTCTTGCTAAGGCCCGAGAATTTTAAATAGATAAGATCATTATAGTGATCCCACACATCTGATTTCAAAGTATTAATATTATTTGTATTATTGATAAGCACCATTGTTTTTATAATCTTTAAGCTGAGTGAATATCTTTACTATAAAATTAGTAGAAATCTGTCAAGTTCTTAATAAAGCAAATATATATTTAATTTATTAATTACCTTAAATAATTCGCAATCTCCAACGACCTTTTTGTTTTTTCTTGCTCATCAAGACTCGGCCCGGAATGGCGAGAACCTATTACCTAAATAACCTATTACAGAAACCTGTTACCGTTTGAGAGCGGGAACGTAATAACCAGTTACCGACAATTAACAGTAATTACCCACCTCTAGTTAGTACTATCTCTATATAATTTGTTTATTTATGTTTACTATAGTAAACACATTATACTTTTTAACTCTGACAGCTTAGGAAAACCGAGAAAAAAATGGGAGGAGAGTGTATGAGAGCTTGAGATTTTGGCGGGTAATAGGTCGGGCAATGACCTATTCCCAAGCTGTCAGAGTTAAAAAGTATAATGTTTTTACTATATTAGTTACCTTTTTTTCTAACAGATAATTTGGAATGTGATCTTCATGGTTTTTGAAAAATAAAAAATCAAAGGCGATCAAATTGAAAATTAACAATCAGTCATAACTTTTAATTTCGAACAACTTTTATAAGTAACTATTTTTGATATTTTTATAAACAAAGGTACTTTACTCTTAACAACTTTTCAATTTTCACCGTAACAACACCCTGAACATTAATTAATTGGACTCATTTTTCCAACTTGTTAGTTTAAGAGCAAGAAGGACTGATGCTCAGAGGCTCAAATTTCAACTCAAAACTATTTTGTCATTTACACCCCACGTGCACTCAATCCGTGGACACACTGCATATTATGCATTTTAATTTTATTTTAATTAAAAAGAATAGGTGCTAATTATAATTGTTCAATTGCAGATTCATTCTTTAAAGCGGCTGAATTCGATGACTTGGAAACAGTGAAAAGGATTCTGGAATCTAAAAAAGGTTTCTTAAAACGAATGAGAAACGAACTGACTGTGCTTCACATTGCTGCTACTGCTGGAAGCTTAAATGTTATCCAGTATTTAGTAAGAGAGCAAAATTTCAATATTAACGTAATAACAAATAGTGTTATTGGATTAACACCGTTGGGTGAAGCAGCCAAGGCAGGGAAAGTAGAAGCAGTTAAACTTCTACTAGAACTGGGAGCGGACAAAAACATAAAACCAAACTTCGGCGGCTATACATTGCTACATATAGCAGCTGTTGGAGGCAATATTGAAGTCTGTAAGTTCTTGTTACAGACATTCCATGTCGATGTAAGAAATGAATTCGGTGAAACTCCTGCTTATGTCGCTGCTGGGAATGGTAAACTTGATGCTTTACGATTTCTCTTAATGAACGGAGCAGATCCTTACACGAAATCCATTTTTAATTTTACCTTGATGCACGCTGCAGTCACCTTCGGGCAGGCAGATGTGGTGAAAGAACTGACTCGATACAAACAACTGATTAATACTCCAGATGGATGGGACCATGATCTTCCTATCGACATCGTGTCTAACATGGAAGTAGTCAAGGTACTTGTCGATGCCGGATCTAATATTACGGATAAATCCATTTTGAACAATATCTATGATGACAATATTGATATAGTAATATATTTAGTGGAAAAAAGCGGTAAAGTTAATATACAGAACACGTGGTATAGCAAATGTAGCAAAACCGTACTGGTGTACCTTCTTAAACGGAAAATAAACTACGACACGATCGAGTTTCTTTTAAAGCAAGGGGCAGATGTTAATACGAAGGACTGCAAGAAAAAAACTGTGTTACACATCACACTGGAGAGTTACAACAAGGAGGAGGACGCTCTAGCGATAGTAAAACTTCTCCTGGATAGAGGTGCTGACGTCAATGTTCGAGACGTGAATGGTCTCACTGCTCTAGACTACGCCAAACAGAAAGGCTTCCATAAGGCAGAGGAATACTTGAGGGAACTTGGTGCCATCACACATCCAGACAACATGTAAGTGTTATATTTATTTCAGCAATGTAATACCGTCATTTTGCACTCTGCAATAGGCTACACAATTTGAGAGAGACACCAAGGGATGTGCCACGCAAGCGTGACCCATAGGAGTCGGGCCCCTGATGAGTCGGACGCGACGAAGCGACGCAGGACATGGCGTAATGCCGAGCCAACATCTTAATGACGCAATGTCTGATGCTGGAAAAGTTTCTATGGGCCACGCTTACGTGGCATTATTGCGTAGTATTATTATCAGATAGTATGTGTCTGATAGGACGGGACGGGTGTCCCGTGCACTCCAGGGATAAATAGTCATTTAAATTTATAACATTAATAATAAAATATAATTTAAATCAAATTATAATTATTATTAACTACGGGAAACAGACAGAGAAAAATACACTCCAGCGCCGGGATATGAACCACGGGCCTCTATATTTCCAGTATAGCGCTCTACCAACTAAGCTACGCAGGAGAATGAGTTTCTCTGACGTTAATGATACCTTGTCCCGAATTTAAGCTTTCAATTTTCCACATAAGTCTTAGAAGTCAACATTAATGACATAGAACTAGACCGAGAAATAACGCTTATAATTATAAAGTACCCAATTAGTACCTGTACCTAGTACAATCAATTAGAAATTCATATTTTACCATTTTGGTAGTATTCATACTACAGAAAGATAAATTTTAATTTAAATCGAATTATAATTATTATTAACTACGGGAAACAGACAGAGAAAAATACACTCCAGCTCTGGGATTTGAACCACGGGCCTCTATATTTCCAGTATAACGCTCTACCAACTAAGCTACGCAGGAGAATGAGTTTCTCTGACGTTAATGATACCTTGTCCCGAATTTAAGCTTTCAATTTTCCACATAAGTCTTAGATGGCCCGTAGTTCAAATCCCGGCGCTGGAGTGTATTTTTCTCTGTCTGTTTCCCGTAGTTAATAATAATTATAATTTGATTTAAATTAAAATTTAATCTTTCTAAAATATGAATTAATAAAATATAATTAAACACGACCCACACAATATATATATATATACAGGGTGGTCCAAAAGTCCCCCCCCCCCTCTTAACTTTTGAACGGTTTGAGATAAATTAATGAAACCTGGGGGATCTCTACCATGCAAAGGGAAGTTTGTTTTCATGCAAACACCCACTAGGGGCAACCACACACTTTGCCCCTAGGCCACCCAACTTCAAAATTTCAAATTGGAGCGTATATTTTTGATAGCATATTTGGATTCTACGGTGAAAAATAATAAACTTTTACACGTAACTATTTTTTCTATCTCCAATATTTTGCCCCCTACAGGGGGGCAAAGATAGCAAAATAACCCTTCCGAAATAGTAAAAAAATAACACTTAGATCGTTATAAAATCTAAACGGTTTGAAATAAAGTCATGGAACTTGGGGGATCTGCACCATGTAAAGGGAAGTGTTTAATCATCCACTCGCGTACTAGAGGCAACCTCCATTTTGCCCCCAGGCGCTGAAATCTACGATTGTTATACCATTTCCCCCCCCCCCCCCATAGGGGGCAAAATATTAGAGGTAGAAAAAAAAGTTGGAAGTAAATCATTTTTATTTTTTGCCGTAGAATCTAAATCTGCTATCAAAAATATACATTCTAGGACAAAATTTTGAAGTTAGGTGGTCTAGGGGCAAAATGGGAGGTTGCACCTACAGCGCGGTTGCATGAAAACAAACTTCCCTTTACATGGTACTGATCCCCTAAGTTTCATTAATTTATCTCAAACCGTAGGGTATAATCGGTAGGGTAATTTTGCTATCTTTGCCCACCTATAGGGGGCAAAATATTGGAAATAGAAAAAAAAGTTTCAAGTAAAAGTTTATTATTTTTTACTGTAGAATCCAAATATGCTATCAAAAATATACCCTCCAATTTGAAATTTTGAAGTTGGGTGGTCTAGGGGCAAAATGGGAGGTTGCCCCTACAGCGCGGTTGCACGAAAACAAACTTCCCTTTACATGGTACTGATCCCCTAAGTTTCATTAATTTATCTCAAACCGTTCAAAAGTTAAGAGGGGGGGGGAGACTTTTGGATCACCCTGTATATATATATATATACTAGCTGAATACCCGTGCCTCGCTACGGGGTGTTTTATTTTCAATTTAATGGATTTATAAACTACCATCAAGAAACATTTATATTATTTTACAAACCGAGAATATCTAGATTCTACCCCTCCCCCTTATTTCTATACCCCCTCCCCTTTGATAAGATAATTTGCTAATATCCCAAATTAGTAATTCATTCCGACTAATTTTTTTTCCCTTCTGTAGCCCCCCCCCTCCAAATCTCCAAAATCTATTCAGCCATTTGGACGTGATTGACGTACAAACAGACAGATATAACATTTTCTAAACTTAAATTCGTTGTCAGGACTACTCATTCAGTGGAAATATATCCCATATTCTCTCTCCACAGCTCGGGCCTCCATGTTCTCTAGTGTACCTACCTTATGTAGAGCTAAAATGTAAAATCAAACAAATAGATAAATTGATGTACTAAAATATTATTTATGTATTAATATGTTTTATTCAATAAAGGTATTTAAAAAAAATAAATAATAAAAATAAATAAATGAATAAATACAAAATTTTAGCCCAATTGGATAAATGTACAGACACAACAATTATTAGTTTTTTATACATAGATATAGATATATTTTTCCATTTTACCCCCCTCAATGTACATAACAATAATTGTACAGCACTCTTAAAGAGCTTTTCAACGGAATGCATCGTGAAGGGGTTTCATTACTTTGACATTTGTACCCCGTGCGAAAATGCATGAAGTCAGATACCTTCCCCTTTTCCCCTTGCATGAAGGTCAAGTGTGCAAATTTTCATTGAAATCGGAATAAAACGGTAGATTTGAATAAAGAACACACACACACACGCGCCCGTTCGCACACATTTCCTTTTTACCCCTCTCCTAAATGAAAATTATTACAAAAACGTACTTTACAATTACTTTTCTCTTAAAGAGCCTTTCAACGATATGCATCATAAAGGGTACCTATCAATTACTTTGACATTTGTACCCCGTACTTCTGTGTACCAACATTTTAACTTTATAATCTCATGTAAGCAGTACACTCATAGACACTCTTCATTTATATAAGATAAAAGACACTCATAGACACTCTTCATTTATATAAGATGTAGTTATACACATTTTTCCATTTTACCCCCTCCTAAATGAAAATATGACAAAACTGTACATAACAACAATTACTGAACTTTTAAAGAGCTTTTCAACGATATGCATCATTTAATGTATTAATTACTTTGACATTTGTACCCCGTACCCCTGGGTACAAAAATTAAAATTTCGCAAAATCCTTATTTAGTGGATGCCTATGATATGAACCGAGTATATCCTCAAAATTTCAAGTCTCTCGGTTAAGCAGATTTTGCTGGGCGTTGATTCTATGTCAGTCAGTCAGTCAATCAGGACATTGCCACTTATATTATATATATATATATATATATATATATATATATATATATATATATATATATATATATATATATATATATACATATATATAATGTTAAAGTGAGGAAGGAAGCTAGGTGTTTGATTAGTTTGTTATTATTTGTTGTAGATGCTTGAGAATGACTCAAATAGGGAGTGGAAATATAGCGAAAACTTTTTAACAACATGAGATAGAGATTTTTCTTTTCATCCCTTAAGACCCACAGCTCCGCAGGAACCACAGGATTTATAGGGATCACCCTCATTATCAATTTAGATTATTGGCAGGTCGAAAATGCCAAGGAACTTCCACAAAGAAGAAAAAGAACTTATACAACGTTTCGATGATGACATCAAACACCTTATGTGTCAACACAGAACTAAAGAGAAAACCTTTTGGAAAATGAAAGAACTTATACAACGTTTTGGATGATGACATCAAACACCTTATGTGTCAACACAGAACTAAAGAGAAAACCTTTTGGAAAATGAAAGAACTTATACAACGTTTCGATTATGACATCAAACACCTTATGTGTCAACACAGAACTAAAGAGAAAACCTTTTGGAAAATGAAAGAACTTATACAACGTTTTGGATGATGACATCAAACACCTTATGTGTCAACACAGAACTAAAGAGAAAACCTTTTGGAAAATGAAAGAACTTATACAACGTTTCGATTATGACATCAAACACCTTATGTGTCAACACAGAACTAAAGAGAAAACCTTTTGGAAAATGAAAGAACTTATACAACGTTTTGGATGATGACATCAAACACCTTATGTGTCAACACAGAACTAAAGAGAAAACCTTTTGGAAAATGAAAGAACTTATACAACGTTTTGGATGATGACATCAAACACCTTATGTGTCAACACAGAACTAAAGAGAAAACCTTTTGGAAAATGAAAGAACTTATACAACGTTTCGATGATGACATCAAACACCTTATGTGTCAACACAGAACTAAAGAGAAAACCTTTTGGAAAATGAAAGAACTTATACAACGTTTTGGATGATGACATCAAACACCTTATGTGTCAACACAGAACTAAAGAGAAAACCTTTTGGAAAATGAAAGAACTTATACAACGTTTTGGATGATGACATCAAACACCTTATGTGTCAACACAGAACTAAAGAGAAAACCTTTTGGAAAATGAAAGAACTTATACAACGTTTTGGATGATGACATCAAACACCTTATGTGTCAACACAGAACTAAAGAGAAAACCTTTTGGAAAATGAAAGAACTTATACAACGTTTTGGATGATGACATCAAACACCTTATGTGTCAACACAGAACTAAAGAGAAAACCTTTTGGAAAATGAAAGAACTTATACAACGTTTTGGATGATGACATCAAACACCTTATGTGTCAACACAGAACTAAAGAGAAAACCTTTTGGAAAATGAAAGAACTTATACAACGTTTTGGATGATGACATCAAACACCTTATGTGTCAACACAGAACTAAAGAGAAAACCTTTTGGAAAATGAAAGAACTTATACAACGTTTTGGATGATGACATCAAACACCTTATGTGTCAACACAGAACTAAAGAGAAAACCTTTTGGAAAATGAAAGAACTTATACAACGTTTCGATGATGACATCAAACACCTTATGTGTCAACACAGAACTAAAGAGAAAACCTTTTGGAAAATGAAAGAACTTATACAACGTTTTGGATGATGACATCAAACACCTTATGTGTCAACACAGAACTAAAGAGAAAACCTTTTGGAAAATGAAAGAACTTATACAACGTTTTGGATGATGACATCAAACACCTTATGTGTCAACACAGAACTAAAGAGAAAACCTTTTGGAAAATGAAAGAACTTATACAACGTTTCGATGATGACATCAAACACCTTATGTGTCAACACAGAACTAAAGAGAAAACCTTTTGGAAAATGAAAGAACTTATACAACGTTTCGATGATGACATCAAACACCTTATGTGTCAACACAGAACTAAAGAGAAAACCTTTTGGAAAATGAAAGAACTTATACAACGTTTTGGATGATGACATCAAACACCTTATGTGTCAACACAGAACTAAAGAGAAAACCTTTTGGAAAATGAAAGAACTTATACAACGTTTCGATTATGACATCAAACACCTTATGTGTCAACACAGAACTAAAGAGAAAACCTTTTGGAAAATGAAAGAACTTATACAACGTTTTGGATGATGACATCAAACACCTTATGTGTCAACACAGAACTAAAGAGAAAACCTTTTGGAAAATGAAAGAACTTATACAACGTTTTGGATGATGACATCAAACACCTTATGTGTCAACACAGAACTAAAGAGAAAACCTTTTGGAAAATGAAAGAACTTATACAACGTTTCGATGATGACATCAAACACCTTATGTGTCAACACAGAACTAAAGAGAAAACCTTTTGGAAAATGAAAGAACTTATACAACGTTTTGGATGATGACATCAAACACCTTATGTGTCAACACAGAACTAAAGAGAAAACCTTTTGGAAAATGAAAGAACTTATACAACGTTTTGGATGATGACATCAAACACCTTATGTGTCAACACAGAACTAAAGAGAAAACCTTTTGGAAAATGAAAGAACTTATACAACGTTTCGATGATGACATCAAACACCTTATGTGTCAACACAGAACTAAAGAGAAAACCTTTTGGAAAATGAAAGAACTTATACAACGTTTTGGATGATGACATCAAACACCTTATGTGTCAACACAGAACTAAAGAGAAAACCTTTTGGAAAATGAAAGAACTTATACAACGTTTTGGATGATGACATCAAACACCTTATGTGTCAACACAGAACTAAAGAGAAAACCTTTTGGAAAATGAAAGAACTTATACAACGTTTTGGATGATGACATCAAACACCTTATGTGTCAACACAGAACTAAAGAGAAAACCTTTTGGAAAATGAAAGAACTTATACAACGTTTTGGATGATGACATCAAACACCTTATGTGTCAACACAGAACTAAAGAGAAAACCTTTTGGAAAATGAAAGAACTTATACAACGTTTCGATGATGACATCAAACACCTTATGTGTCAACACAGAACTAAAGAGAAAACCTTTTGGAAAATGAAAGAACTTATACAACGTTTTGGATGATGACATCAAACACCTTATGTGTCAACACAGAACTAAAGAGAAAACCTTTTGGAAAATGAAAGAACTTATACAACGTTTTGGATGATGACATCAAACACCTTATGTGTCAACACAGAACTAAAGAGAAAACCTTTTGGAAAATGAAAGAACTTATACAACGTTTCGATGATGACATCAAACACCTTATGTGTCAACACAGAACTAAAGAGAAAACCTTTTGGAAAATGAAAGAACTTATACAACGTTTTGGATGATGACATCAAACACCTTATGTGTCAACACAGAACTAAAGAGAAAACCTTTTGGAAAATGAAAGAACTTATACAACGTTTTGGATGATGACATCAAACACCTTATGTGTCAACACAGAACTAAAGAGAAAACCTTTTGGAAAATGAAAGAACTTATACAACGTTTTGGATGATGACATCAAACACCTTATGTGTCAACACAGAACTAAAGAGAAAACCTTTTGGAAAATGAAAGAACTTATACAACGTTTTGGATGATGACATCAAACACCTTATGTGTCAACACAGAACTAAAGAGAAAACCTTTTGGAAAATGAAAGAACTTATACAACGTTTCGATTATGACATCAAACACCTTATGTGTCAACACAGAACTAAAGAGAAAACCTTTTGGAAAATGAAAGAACTTATACAACGTTTTGGATGATGACATCAAACACCTTATGTGTCAACACAGAACTAAAGAGAAAACCTTTTGGAAAATGAAAGAACTTATACAACGTTTTGGATGATGACATCAAACACCTTATGTGTCAACACAGAACTAAAGAGAAAACCTTTTGGAAAATGAAAGAACTTATACAACGTTTCGATGATGACATCAAACACCTTATGTGTCAACACAGAACTAAAGAGAAAACCTTTTGGAAAATGAAAGAACTTATACAACGTTTTGGATGATGACATCAAACACCTTATGTGTCAACACAGAACTAAAGAGAAAACCTTTTGGAAAATGAAAGAACTTATACAACGTTTTGGATGATGACATCAAACACCTTATGTGTCAACACAGAACTAAAGAGAAAACCTTTTGGAAAATGAAAGAACTTATACAACGTTTTGGATGATGACATCAAACACCTTATGTGTCAACACAGAACTAAAGAGAAAACCTTTTGGAAAATGAAAGAACTTATACAACGTTTTGGATGATGACATCAAACACCTTATGTGTCAACACAGAACTAAAGAGAAAACCTTTTGGAAAATGAAAGAACTTATACAACGTTTTGGATGATGACATCAAACACCTTATGTGTCAACACAGAACTAAAGAGAAAACCTTTTGGAAAATGAAAGAACTTATACAACGTTTTGGATGATGACATCAAACACCTTATGTGTCAACACAGAACTAAAGAGAAAACCTTTTGGAAAATGAAAGAACTTATACAACGTTTTGGATGATGACATCAAACACCTTATGTGTCAACACAGAACTAAAGAGAAAACCTTTTGGAAAATGAAAGAACTTATACAACGTTTCGATGATGACATCAAACACCTTATGTGTCAACACAGAACTAAAGAGAAAACCTTTTGGAAAATGAAAGAACTTATACAACGTTTTGGATGATGACATCAAACACCTTATGTGTCAACACAGAACTAAAGAGAAAACCTTTTGGAAAATGAAAGAACTTATACAACGTTTTGGATGATGACATCAAACACCTTATGTGTCAACACAGAACTAAAGAGAAAACCTTTTGGAAAATGAAAGAACTTATACAACGTTTTGGATGATGACATCAAACACCTTATGTGTCAACACAGAACTAAAGAGAAAACCTTTTGGAAAATGAAAGAACTTATACAACGTTTCGATGATGACATCAAACACCTTATGTGTCAACACAGAACTAAAGAGAAAACCTTTTGGAAAATGAAAGAACTTATACAACGTTTTGGATGATGACATCAAACACCTTATGTGTCAACACAGAACTAAAGAGAAAACCTTTTGGAAAATGAAAGAACTTATACAACGTTTTGGATGATGACATCAAACACCTTATGTGTCAACACAGAACTAAAGAGAAAACCTTTTGGAAAATGAAAGAACTTATACAACGTTTCGATTATGACATCAAACACCTTATGTGTCAACACAGAACTAAAGAGAAAACCTTTTGGAAAATGAAAGAACTTATACAACGTTTTGGATGATGACATCAAACACCTTATGTGTCAACACAGAACTAAAGAGAAAACCTTTTGGAAAATGAAAGAACTTATACAACGTTTTGGATGATGACATCAAACACCTTATGTGTCAACACAGAACTAAAGAGAAAACCTTTTGGAAAATGAAAGAACTTATACAACGTTTCGATGATGACATCAAACACCTTATGTGTCAACACAGA
Source organism: Gerris lacustris (assembly GCA_951217055.1). Lineage (NCBI taxonomy): Eukaryota > Metazoa > Arthropoda > Insecta > Hemiptera > Gerridae > Gerris > Gerris lacustris. The sequence goes on along the minus strand of CATNVA010000061.1, from coordinate 22,802 downwards.
ACTAAAGAGAAAACCTTTTGGAAAATGAAAGAACTTATACAACGTTTTGGATGATGACATCAAACACCTTATGTGTCAACACAGAACTAAAGAGAAAACCTTTTGGAAAATGAAAGAACTTATACAACGTTTTGGATGATGACATCAAACACCTTATGTGTCAACACAGAACTAAAGAGAAAACCTTTTGGAAAATGAAAGAACTTATACAACGTTTCGATGATGACATCAAACACCTTATGTGTCAACACAGAACTAAAGAGAAAACCTTTTGGAAAATGAAAGAACTTATACAACGTTTTGGATGATGACATCAAACACCTTATGTGTCAACACAGAACTAAAGAGAAAACCTTTTGGAAAATGAAAGAACTTATACAACGTTTTGGATGATGACATCAAACACCTTATTTGTCAACACAGAACTAAAGAGAAAACCTTTTGGAAAATGAAAGAACTTATACAACGTTTTGGATGATGACATCAAACACCTTATGTGTCAACACAGAACTAAAGAGAAAACCTTTTGGAAAATGAAAGAACTTATACAACGTTTTGGATGATGACATCAAACACCTTATGTGTCAACACAGAACTAAAGAGAAAACCTTTTGGAAAATGAAAGAACTTATACAACGTTTTGGATGATGACATCAAACACCTTATGTGTCAACACAGAACTAAAGAGAAAACCTTTTGGAAAATGAAAGAACTTATACAACGTTTCGATGATGACATCAAACACCTTATGTGTCAACACAGAACTAAAGAGAAAACCTTTTGGAAAATGAAAGAACTTATACAACGTTTTGGATGATGACATCAAACACCTTATGTGTCAACACAGAACTAAAGAGAAAACCTTTTGGAAAATGAAAGAACTTATACAACGTTTTGGATGATGACATCAAACACCTTATGTGTCAACACAGAACTAAAGAGAAAACCTTTTGGAAAATGAAAGAACTTATACAACGTTTCGATGATGACATCAAACACCTTATGTGTCAACACAGAACTAAAGAGAAAACCTTTTGGAAAATGAAAGAACTTATACAACGTTTTGGATGATGACATCAAACACCTTATGTGTCAACACAGAACTAAAGAGAAAACCTTTTGGAAAATGAAAGAACTTATACAACGTTTTGGATGATGACATCAAACACCTTATTTGTCAACACAGAACTAAAGAGAAAACCTTTTGGAAAATGAAAGAACTTATACAACGTTTTGGATGATGACATCAAACACCTTATGTGTCAACACAGAACTAAAGAGAAAACCTTTTGGAAAATGAAAGAACTTATACAACGTTTTGGATGATGACATCAAACACCTTATGTGTCAACACAGAACTAAAGAGAAAACCTTTTGGAAAATGAAAGAACTTATACAACGTTTTGGATGATGACATCAAACACCTTATGTGTCAACACAGAACTAAAGAGAAAACCTTTTGGAAAATGAAAGAACTTATACAACGTTTTGGATGATGACATCAAACACCTTATGTGTCAACACAGAACTAAAGAGAAAACCTTTTGGAAAATGAAAGAACTTATACAACGTTTTGGATGATGACATCAAACACCTTATGTGTCAACACAGAACTAAAGAGAAAACCTTTTGGAAAATGAAAGAACTTATACAACGTTTCGATGATGACATCAAACACCTTATGTGTCAACACAGAACTAAAGAGAAAACCTTTTGGAAAATGAAAGAACTTATACAACGTTTTGGATGATGACATCAAACACCTTATGTGTCAACACAGAACTAAAGAGAAAACCTTTTGGAAAATGAAAGAACTTATACAACGTTTTGGATGATGACATCAAACACCTTATGTGTCAACACAGAACTAAAGAGAAAACCTTTTGGAAAATGAAAGAACTTATACAACGTTTCGATGATGACATCAAACACCTTATGTGTCAACACAGAACTAAAGAGAAAACCTTTTGGAAAATGAAAGAACTTATACAACGTTTTGGATGATGACATCAAACACCTTATGTGTCAACACAGAACTAAAGAGAAAACCTTTTGGAAAATGAAAGAACTTATACAACGTTTTGGATGATGACATCAAACACCTTATGTGTCAACACAGAACTAAAGAGAAAACCTTTTGGAAAATGAAAGAACTTATACAACGTTTTGGATGATGACATCAAACACCTTATGTGTCAACACAGAACTAAAGAGAAAACCTTTTGGAAAATGAAAGAACTTATACAACGTTTCGATGATGACATCAAACACCTTATGTGTCAACACAGAACTAAAGAGAAAACCTTTTGGAAAATGAAAGAACTTATACAACGTTTTGGATGATGACATCAAACACCTTATGTGTCAACACAGAACTAAAGAGAAAACCTTTTGGAAAATGAAAGAACTTATACAACGTTTTGGATGATGACATCAAACACCTTATGTGTCAACACAGAACTAAAGAGAAAACCTTTTGGAAAATGAAAGAACTTATACAACGTTTCGATGATGACATCAAACACCTTATGTGTCAACACAGAACTAAAGAGAAAACCTTTTGGAAAATGAAAGAACTTATACAACGTTTTGGATGATGACATCAAACACCTTATGTGTCAACACAGAACTAAAGAGAAAACCTTTTGGAAAATGAAAGAACTTATACAACGTTTTGGATGATGACATCAAACACCTTATGTGTCAACACAGAACTAAAGAGAAAACCTTTTGGAAAATGAAAGAACTTATACAACGTTTCGATGATGACATCAAACACCTTATGTGTCAACACAGAACTAAAGAGAAAACCTTTTGGAAAATGAAAGAACTTATACAACGTTTTGGATGATGACATCAAACACCTTATGTGTCAACACAGAACTAAAGAGAAAACCTTTTGGAAAATGAAAGAACTTATACAACGTTTTGGATGATGACATCAAACACCTTATTTGTCAACACAGAACTAAAGAGAAAACCTTTTGGAAAATGAAAGAACTTATACAACGTTTTGGATGATGACATCAAACACCTTATGTGTCAACACAGAACTAAAGAGAAAACCTTTTGGAAAATGAAAGAACTTATACAACGTTTTGGATGATGACATCAAACACCTTATGTGTCAACACAGAACTAAAGAGAAAACCTTTTGGAAAATGAAAGAACTTATACAACGTTTTGGATGATGACATCAAACACCTTATGTGTCAACACAGAACTAAAGAGAAAACCTTTTGGAAAATGAAAGAACTTATACAACGTTTTGGATGATGACATCAAACACCTTATGTGTCAACACAGAACTAAAGAGAAAACCTTTTGGAAAATGAAAGAACTTATACAACGTTTTGGATGATGACATCAAACACCTTATGTGTCAACACAGAACTAAAGAGAAAACCTTTTGGAAAATGAAAGAACTTATACAACGTTTCGATGATGACATCAAACACCTTATGTGTCAACACAGAACTAAAGAGAAAACCTTTTGGAAAATGAAAGAACTTATACAACGTTTTGGATGATGACATCAAACACCTTATGTGTCAACACAGAACTAAAGAGAAAACCTTTTGGAAAATGAAAGAACTTATACAACGTTTTGGATGATGACATCAAACACCTTATGTGTCAACACAGAACTAAAGAGAAAACCTTTTGGAAAATGAAAGAACTTATACAACGTTTCGATGATGACATCAAACACCTTATGTGTCAACACAGAACTAAAGAGAAAACCTTTTGGAAAATGAAAGAACTTATACAACGTTTTGGATGATGACATCAAACACCTTATGTGTCAACACAGAACTAAAGAGAAAACCTTTTGGAAAATGAAAGAACTTATACAACGTTTTGGATGATGACATCAAACACCTTATGTGTCAACACAGAACTAAAGAGAAAACCTTTTGGAAAATGAAAGAACTTATACAACGTTTTGGATGATGACATCAAACACCTTATGTGTCAACACAGAACTAAAGAGAAAACCTTTTGGAAAATGAAAGAACTTATACAACGTTTCGATGATGACATCAAACACCTTATGTGTCAACACAGAACTAAAGAGAAAACCTTTTGGAAAATGAAAGAACTTATACAACGTTTTGGATGATGACATCAAACACCTTATGTGTCAACACAGAACTAAAGAGAAAACCTTTTGGAAAATGAAAGAACTTATACAACGTTTTGGATGATGACATCAAACACCTTATGTGTCAACACAGAACTAAAGAGAAAACCTTTTGGAAAATGAAAGAACTTATACAACGTTTTGGATGATGACATCAAACACCTTATGTGTCAACACAGAACTAAAGAGAAAACCTTTTGGAAAATGAAAGAACTTATACAACGTTTTGGATGATGACATCAAACACCTTATGTGTCAACACAGAACTAAAGAGAAAACCTTTTGGAAAATGAAAGAACTTATACAACGTTTTGGATGATGACATCAAACACCTTATGTGTCAACACAGAACTAAAGAGAAAACCTTTTGGAAAATGAAAGAACTTACTATAAAATTATGTAAAAGTATAGCCAAGAGAAATTACCTGTATTATCATAAAAATAACATCACTCCGCAACACATTACACATTTACATAATAGACTTAAATCAATTTTCCTGAGCACCCTAGATCAACTTATATTAGGGCTGCGGTAGAAAAGAAAGATAATAAAAAAATGACAATCAATAAAAACAAATTAAATGAAGTTTTTATTATTTTAAGTTTGAGTTAAAAGATTTTTTTTTTTTTTTTGCCTTCATAGAAATAGAAATAGAAAGAATGATAAGATTAAAGTATTATTGCGAGCGGTGTCATGCCTGTTGTCTTATCTAGGGAGAATAGAGCATGTGACACGGACACCCCCTGGCCCAACCCTATCTTTATCTATGATACCATTATGATACCTTATTAAGATTTTGGTTTGATATTGTTTTTTCTCCCCCTCTATATAAAGATATGAAAAAGATCCCTCGAAAAAAACCTTTATCAAAAAAGTTCATTTTAAATATAAAACAGATTATGTAGTAGGTTCCTCGGATTTTTTTCTCTCTTTTGTGTTAAATTCTAGTCACTAAAACAATAACTATTTGGTTTTTTAGTGGCTGAAGGGGTTAAAGCCCCCCCCCCCCCTTAGAACCCACAAGAAAATACACATACTTAAGAAAATACTATTTAGTTTTACGAAATATATTCGTGAAGAAAACAAATTATGAGTTTTTTACTTCCCCATATTATAAAGAAGAAGTATTGTGATGGAGTAAAATTCGATTTTGTAAATCCATCAAAATCGAATTTTCATCACGTTTTGAGGTCCCCCTGAGTTCAAAAAAGTGTTTTTTAAAAAATGTCTGTTTTGTGTGCAGACGCGTGGAACCTAAACTACGGGGCCGATTTTGACGAGATTTAGTATATACACATATCACACCCCAACCAAGGTGAATTAGAGAAATGATTTTTGCTCCAAATTTAGGGGTGCTACCCCCAAAAACTCTGAAAAAACTTGAAAAACATTATTTCTCGTAAACGATTTCGACGATTTTGATACAATTTTAAAATGTAGTCCATTTAAATACGAATCTATAACGATAATAAGCCATTTACCTGGAAAAATTCTAGTTCCTGAGAAAATAGCATTAAACCCAGTCGGAGAGATGCTGGGTCCGATTTTTTCTTGAGGAGAAGTTATTTTTATTATAAATTTTGATAAAATATTAGATTTTAATAATTATGTACCAACGAAAACTCGAACACTAGTAAATGGAAAACACTGAACTAAGTAATATTATATAAATTCGTATAAGAGAAATTTCGTCAGTTGTCTCGGACCGATTTTTTTAAAACTGGCTCATAGAAATATTAAGAAAGTTACGATTTAAATTTTACTACTTAATTTTTACTTTTTAATTTATATTATTGCTAGGTTCGATCAAGTGGTTCAACCTACCCGTTCGAGTAGAAAGTACTAGATTCCTACTACTACTTTTACCCCCCCCCCCCCCCCCCCCCGGTCACAACTTGTACATCTTTGAGTCTGGGTTAGCCCCCCCCCCCAGAAAAAAAATCCTGGGTGAGCCACTGATTACTGTGATAAGAGCTAGCTGTTATAAAATTATTTCTTTAATGTTAATTTTATTTTTATACTTTTTTAGAGATGTTACTGTGAATGTTTTGTTATAATTTTTTAATGTTAGTATTAATGAGTATTTGAACAAGGGATTTTTGTTACTTTTTAATAATGGAATATGTTAAAGCAGGATGAATGTAAGTAAGATCAGTACAGAATGTTTCTGTTTATCACTTTGTTAGTAATTATTTTCAAAATTGTAGCCAGAATGTTGTAACTGTGTTCTAGGTGGGAGTTAGATCTGACCGTTTTTGACAGTAGGTGTTTGGATACACTGAAATAACAGTGAATATGTGTAGAGATATGACTGCTCTGGTTATAACCACGAACTAAGATCTATTTATAGTTTGTTATTATTTGTTGTAGATGCTTGAGAATGACTCAAATAGGGAGTCGAAATATAGCAACAACTTTTTAACAACACGAGATAGAGATTTTTCTTTTCATCCCTTAAGACCCACAGCTCCGAACCACTATATATATATACATATATATATATATATATATATATATATATATATATATATATATATATATATATTATATCAGGTGCGGATACAAGTGGGGGAGGCGATAGGGGCAATCCCCCCCCCCAAGATCAGGAAAAAAATATCTATTTTTCATAAATACTATTATATTTGTGGGTATATTGGATTCCGACTATATTATTGCCTTTATTTTTTTTATCAAGCATTGGTCTTTTTAGTAAGGTGTTTTGTTAGGGGAAATGTCAATGTAGGCGTCAATTTTTATGGACCTAAGATTTAGTAATTTATTGTGCTTTTTGACACTAATCATAAGTTAAACACATGGTTACACTTAAGCTCCGAAGACACTGCTAGCGTAGCTAGTACCCCTCAGTGCACAATGACACTGCTAGCGTGGCTAGTACCCCTCAGTGCACAGTGACACTGCTAGCGTGGCTAGTACCCCTCAGTGCACAGTGACACTGCGTTAACTGAGGTGTACTAGCTACGCTAGCAGTGTCACTGTGCACTGAGGGGTACTACCTACGCTAGCAGTGTCACTGTAGCTAGTACCCCTCAGTGCACAGTGACACTGCTAGCGTAGGTAGTACCCCTCAGTGCACAGTGACACTGCTAGCGTAGGTATTACCCCTCAGTGCACAGTGACACTGCGTTAACTGAGGGGTACTACCTACGCTAGTACCCCTCAGTGCACAGTGTTGCTTGAGATAGAAAAGAGTGATGACCCATCTTCAGAACTCCAACACTTTCATCAGTTCTATCAGGCCTGATATTTTATCTTTCATACATTTAAAATCAACTATTAATTCCATGCTTAGTTAATTATCACATTTATAATTATAACTATTATCATCAAAGTCTTTCCTTCTATAAATTCTTATTTAAATATAGATTCATATATTTTATTTATTCTTTTATCAAAAATTACATTTGCAAGGAATGTATTTCGTGCAAGAGACCTGGTCTCTCTCTTGGTTAACAAATCCCTTCATATATGAATTTTTTTGCTATAATTAACGTAATTCAATATTGCACAAAAAAGGAGAAATATATAGGCAAAGTCGTGTATATATCTCTATGAGTAAAATAATCATTGCCTAAACAATTTTTTACATTTCTATTCCTATTTTACTACAGATAGCATTTGTGAACTCTGTGTCCATGAATTTTGCATGCCATAGTTGATCACTAACACCATTAATTTTTTGTCATTCGCGTCTTTAACAAAACAATATCAAAAACTATAATTTCTTTTTGTTAAAAAATGTTTATTTTATTTCATAATTATTTTTTATTTTTTCACTTTAGAAAAATATCGTCCACATAAAATAACAGAAATTTCACTGTATAGTGCCGGGTGAGTGTAAACAACACCCTTCAAATCCCTTAAAGAATATTTTAAATTCGTCTGTGGGGTCATGGTACTGTGCCGTCACTGTCACTGTCACTGATGTGTGTAAATGGACCTTTGTTGTTTGTTTTATTTTAACTAAGAATTTGTTCAGGATATTAATATAAGTCTGGGATGTAGAGTATCTGTTATTTATATTTATATTTATATTTTTTTTTTTTTTTGTTTCCAACTCCATAATATTTAATAGTGTTCAGCTTCTTTTATCAGTGTCAGCACATTTCTTTAACCAGTTGAATTCCTATTGCCAGCGGCAACATTACTGGGTCTGCCTAAGCCTTAAGCCTGGTTATTTCGTGAGCTTTATATTTTGAAATACATATATATTAAATTATTTACATCAATCTCACCATGAAACGAAATCATGATTTCGTTCAACAAATTGATTATTTTTTTAAAAGAGTTAAACTACCTCTCAAAAAGTGACTTCTGATTCTGAATCTTCATCTTGCACTATTTCAGTTTTCTCACATCTTAACCTTTAAATAGTCGCAACCACATAAATGCACATAAGGTCGCGTCGGGTCATTTGGACCCAACATTATTATATGCTCAATCATACGCCATAAACATGTTATAAAGGTTATAATAATAGTAAAAACACGTAAATATAATCAGTTTCTATTTCAAAATCATCTATTTCAGAAGATTCACTATCTTCTATAGGCTCTTCCTCTTCTTGTCGGCGGAATTCCGCCAGTATATTATCTTCGTCTGTATAAAATAATTTAGACATTGCAAAGTCAAAACTCGAACAAATTACAATACAATAACTCTTCCGGGAGACAAAAGGAATAAAAAAAAACAATAGAATAAGTTGTGAGTCTTATCAGGACACTGTAAAATAAATTGAACTTCTAATAAAAATGTAAGAAAACACTGAACAATAAAATTCACATTGGGTCACTGTCCATAAAATAGTCAAGACACTGTAAGTCGCGTCGGGTCAGAAGGGTGATTTCACAAAATATGTTTATGCAACGACTGCTAATGATACACTGATAGATAAGTCGAAAGAAAGTAGGAAACTAGATAAGATGGCAGCACCTGTTCAAGGCCAAGTGGGATGTTATCTTAACATTAGATAGAGGTCGGGTCATTATGACCCGACGCGACTAGTTAGGGGTAACCAAGGTTCTTCCTGTGTTGTAAAAAAATCCTCTTTCATCCCTGTCCCGCAATTAAAATTGTCTGTTTAATTGAAGAAGCCACCTTTTCAAATTTGTCCCCTTCCAAACCAGAAGCAGATGTCTCTACTGATTAGGGGTTGATCCACGAGGGGGGGGGGGGGGGATTTCCCCTCCTAAAATACAACAAAAATACAAAAAAATAACTGCAATAATTTGAAAAAACAGCTGTAGAAAGCTGTGAAAATGTTTCAAAAACTCAGCAAAATCAATTTTAAACCAACTTTAAGTTGAGTGCTATTTTAAGCTAAAAAAAAAAAGGCCTAAAATTCACCATTTTGAACCTAATTTTCTAAAAACCTGAAATTCCCCCGGACCCCCCTCAGGGCTAGACATTTTACATAGCCTAGGCTCAAAAATAAGACTTACGTAAAAAGTTGTGAGATCATTGGTGTAGCCAAGTTTGCCCTCGTGCAAGTAAGTTCTACTTGGTCAGATTTATCCAGTACAAGTAAATGATATGACTTCCCCCTCTCTATTGGCAAATACGCAGCACAAAGAGGCTGAAAACTGGATAAATCAGACTTAGTAGAACATACTTGGACCAGGGAAGCTTGGCTAATCTACATATTATACGTGTATAATACAACAAAATGCTTTTTTCCGTGGTAGGCTGTTAAATAGTAACTAGAGCCTACAAAACATAGCTAAAATCCATTTTTTCATTACGTGGACTTAAAAAATCTTTTCATTACTCCTAGCTGTAAAGAAAAAATCTTTTACGTCCTAGGAACTAAAAGATTTTTATTTTCCGGCGGGTAGTTGTCAAAACTTCCGTTAGTTCCGCTGCAGTCTTTGTAGAAATGCTTCTAGTACGATTAAAATCCGCTAGATGTCAATGCGTTTTATTTATCTTTTCTTATAGTGTAACCTCTTTTTAAGTCTTAAGTATTTACTAATATTTGTTATTATTATATATTGATTAGTGATTAATATTTAATGTTTTTTCATTGTCCGCTACCTCGGAAAAAATATCATATGCTACGTGACTGTGAAGTGTTTTTTCTTTACCGCGGCAATTACATTTACTGTCGAGCGAAGCGAGACAGTATATTTTGCCAAGTAAATTTTTCTCACTTCACAGCCTAGTAACATAATATACTCTTTTCAGTGGTAGGCTGTGAAATAGTAACTTTAGAGCCTACAAAACATAGCTAAAATCCATTTTTTCATTACGTGGACTTAAAAAATCTTTTCATTACTATCAGCACGCTAGAAAATTTTTTTTTCTTTCGTGCTGGTAGTTACCAAAACTTCCGTTTTAGCGCTGCAATCTTTGTAGATATGCTTGTTGGTACGCTTAAAATCCACTAGATGTCAATGCGTTTTATTTATCTTTTCTTATAGTGTAACCTCTTTTTAAGGTTTCTTTTTTTTTAAATCTTAAGTATGTTATTATTATTATATTGATTATTTATTAAAAGTCATTTTTAAAGGAGAATTGGAGTTTAAACAAAGAACAACAGAAAATCTTATACAACTTTAATGGAAAATGGATAGAGATTATTAATATATAATGTAATGACATTATTAATAATTTATTTTCAATTTGTTATTGTTGTAGCCTGAAGAAGCCATAATGTGATGGCGAAATATAGCAATTTTTAAAGAAGAGTGGAAGTTTTATATTTTTATTATATTTAATATATAATAAAAGTTTAAAAAATTAAAACCTTAAAAAAAGGCCAAATTTCTCAAGAAATTTCTACAAAAAGTATAAAGAAGGGTACAAAAGAAATTTTGTTTTTTTATAAGTAAAATAATATTTTTCCGTGGTAGGCTGTGAAATAGTAACTTTAGAGCCTAAAAAACATAGCTAAAATCCATTTTTACTTTCTCATATAAAGAGAAAGTATTGTGATGGCGCAAAAATTCGATTTTGAGATTTTGATGGATTTACACGTTTTGAGGTCCCCTGAGTCCAAAAAAGTGGTTTTTAAAAAATGTCTGTCTGTCGTCTGTCTGTCGTCTGTCGTCTGTCGTCTGTGCAGACGCCTGGAGCCTAAACTACTGGGCCAATTTTGACGAAATTTGGCATACATGTTCAGAAAAATCATACCCCGAGGCGAAATCGAGAAATGAATTTTAGCTCTAAATTTGGGGGCGCTACCCCCCAAAAACTCTGAAAAAACATGAAAAAAAATTATTTCTCGAAAACGGTTCCGACGATTTTGATTAAAAAATTCTAAAATGTAGTCCATTTGAATACGAATCCAACGATATAAGCCGTTTTCCCGGGAAAAATCTAGTTCCTGAGAAATTAGCTTAAAACGCGGACGGAGAGAGCCCGGGTTCGATTCCCCGCCTAGGAGAAGTTATTTTTATGATAAATTTTGATGAAATGTTCAATAATATTTAAATGTACATTTGAAAACTAATAAATGGAAAATACTGGGTTAAGTAATTATAAACTCGTATATGAGAAAGTTTGTCTGAGTTGTCTCGGACCGATTTTTTCATTACGTGGACTTAAAACATCTTTTCATTACTCCTATAGCTGTAAAAGAAAAAATCTTTTACGTCCTAGGCACTAAAAGATTTTTTCTTTACGGCGGGTAGTTGTCAAAACTTCCGTTAGTAGTGCTGCAGTCTTTGTAGAAATGCTTCTAGTACGATAAAAATCCGCTAGATGTCAATGCGTTTTATTTATCTTTTCTTATAGTGTAACCTCATTTTAAGGTTTCTTTTTTTAAGTCTTAAGTATGTACTAATATTTGTTATTATTATATATTGATTAGTGATTAATATTTAATGTTTTTTCATTGTCTACTACCTCGGAAAAAATAGCATATGCTACACGACTGTGAAGTGTTTTTTCTTTACCTTGGCAATATTTACTGTCTCGCTTCGCTCGACAGTAAATGTAATTGCCGCGGTAAAGAAAAAACTCACTTCACAGCCTTGTAACATAATATACTATTAATGTTTTTTCATTGTCTGCTACCACGTAAAAATAGCATATGCTACAAGACTGTGAAGTGTTTTTTCTTTACCTTGGCAATATTTACTGTCTCGCTTCGCTCGACAGTAAATGTAATTGCCGCGGTAAAGAAAAAACTCACTTCACAGCCTTGTAACATAATATACTATTAATGTTTTTTCATTGTCTGCTACCACGTAAAAATAGCATATGCTACAAGACTGTGAAGTGTTTTTTCTTTACCTTAGCAATATTTACTGTCTCGCTTCGCTCGACAGTAAATGTAATTTCCGCGGTAAAGAAAAAACTCACTTCACAGCCTAGTAACATAATAATCAATTCTTGTACAACCACCTCAAAAAAGGACTCAAATTCCTGAAAAAGTAAAAACAATTAGACTTATCTAAAGTCAAATTAATCCATTATATTTTAATAAAAGAAAAATTAAATGAAACATTCCTTCAAAACGTAGACACAGGAAAATAATCAAAAAGTAAGAATAACATTTTAATAACAAATTTATTGACAATTTAATTAGCAAATGAATACATTTCTACGTGATCTGCCAATAACCGTGCTGTAGTAATAATACATGCATCTACACGTATGTAATTCATTATTTTTTCTGGTTCTCTTCAAACGGGTCCACATAGTGTGTAGCCTTCATCTTCTGGAATATTACATTCTAGGGGGGAGCAGCATTCTGAGTCATAATCGCACTGTAAAAATAAAAATACGATATCAATTAACTCATATAAAATTGAATTCAAATATAGTGTCGAGGAGGTTTCATAACCTTGGACTGTTATCTACCTTAACCCTTAAATGCTAATGGTAATTGGATGGCTGGTATTACTCAACCTTCGTGGATTCGACTAACATAAGCAGAAAATACATTTTTTTGGGGTTGGAACTACACTTTTATAAAGAGAAAACTATTAAGAACTCATTATTAAATCTTTTAGTGAAATATACAAACATTTGATGACAAATAACTTAGTAGGAACATCAGAAGAATCTGAAATTGAGTGAACATTAATGCACCAGGTCCCATGCCCCAGGCCAAAAGCCCTAGGCCCTTTGCTAAGTGCTCCAGGCCCCAGATTATCGGCCATTGGTCTCTGGCCCAAGGCCAATTACCCTTGGCCCATTGCCCCTTACCCCTAGACCTATTGCCCCGTACCCCAGGCCCATTTTCCCAGGCAATAGGCTCATTCAACGACCAATAAAATCCCTACGTTTATTACTAAACGTTAGTCTAATCGACGAAGTAGCTATGACGGGAATTTGCCAGAAAACAAGTGTATGCTCAAAGGGACTTCTACCGCTTCACTAGCAGGTGTGTTAGTAACCAGTGCAAGCACTGCAGAAGGATGGGGTACCAATCACCATCGCATACGAGGGTAAAAGGTTAAGGTTCAAACTGTGCTCGTCGATTCGACTACCATTAGCATTCCAGGGTTAAACACCTGCCCCGAGCACAATTCCACGGAGAGAGAAAATTTTTTCACTGATTCTATTTATTTCAACTGATTTTAACAACACTATTTCAACATCCTTTCCACCTACACCAACTATTACTAATAATAATAATAATAATAATGGCTTTATTTATTCATACATAATTGTGACATAAATACACTGGAACAAAAAAGCCTCTACTTCAGGGCTTCTAAAGCCGTCAGAAGGAGGGTTACATTCATTTATCTAAGTACTATATTGTTTGGTTGTTCAGTTAATTGTTTTATTCAATTAATTTTTGTTTTTTCAATGCTATGTCAATGATGGTTTTTTTTTTTTTAGTCGTAGTTAAATTGCTTGGTGAGTATTGCCCTGTAACCACATATTTCTCTCAAATAGGAAGCGAATTGTGAGCACTCCTCCACAGTGTTGCACTCAAGCCTTTGGAGATATTCCTCTTTGGAAAAGTGTCCCTTACCAAAGAAGGACACTCGATACTCAGTGAGTACAGGACAGACAGCAACAAAGTGCAAGCTGTCTTCAACTGCATTTAAATTACAGAGAGAGCATCTGTAGTCTTCTCGTACATGACAAAAATTTACTTTTAGAAGCTGACCCCTGGCTTTAAACATCCAACCTGCAATAAACCTATCCTCTATTTTGCCAAGATACTTGGGGGGTGGTTTGTTGTCGACTAGTTCAATATATAAGGGATGGAATTGTGAGTTTGTTGCGTTTTGAAAAGCTTTAAATCTGTCTGTCACTTCTACCCTAGCTACAATTTTCATTAGTTGGCCTCTGAGTTCCTCCACTTTGAGGTCATTTAAATCCACATTTATCTTAATTCCCAAGTCATGCGCCAATTTTTCCCATTCTGCAAACCAAAATATTTTTCTTTTTATCACCTCTTTTGCTAAAAAATTTGTAAGTCTGCTATTATCTAGGCTAAGTGTTTTTATAATGTACTTAAAGTGCAGCTTTAGCACTTTAGCAAACCTTGAAGGCAGTCCCGATTCCAGTGCTATGACATAGTTGGGAGTGTTTGGAGGAAGCATGAACATTTTCTTCATAAAAATATCTGCTTAGTTTTTTCACTTGCTCAACTCTTTGATAACCCCATACTTGAGCTCCATAAGTGAGTATTGGTTCAATGCCTGCTAAAAACACTCTCAGCTTCTGTTCATAGTTTATCTTCTGGTTGAAATAGGAACTCCACACACTATTAATAGCAAACTTGCCTGTTACGATTTTTTCATTAAAATGTTTTTTCAGCGAGACACTGTGAGACACGGTAACCCCTAGATATTTATAATTTTTCACTACTTCTATTTTTTCTTTTTTAAACCAGAATGTGTCTTTTCTTGTAACCTTTCCTTTGTTACCACTAATCATGACTTTTGATTTGGCTAAGTTAACCGTTAGATTCCATGTGACGCAATATCTCTCTAGTTCTTTAATCATTTTCTTAAATGTAACAATATCAGGAGCCATCAAAATCAAATCATCTGCGTAAAGTAAAACTTTGATGTTCATGTTCCCAATCCAGATGCCCCCTGGCAACGCACTCTCAAGATCATTTACAAATAGTGAAAAAATCAATGGTGATAATAAACAGCCTTGCCTTAGCCCGACTGCTGAGAGAAAATGATCAGTGATACCTCCGTTACACCACACACATGCTTCTGTGTCTGATAAGAGTAACCTTAACATGGATACATACTTAGACGAGACTCCCATATTAAAAAGTTTATAAAACACTGCCCTTCTTAACACAGTGTCAAACGCTGCTCTAAAATCAACAAAAAAGCAATAAATCTTTTTCCCCAGGCTTGCCTTTATTTTTAAAATGTTACATAAATTAACGTTTATTACTAAACGTTAGTCTAATCGACGAAGTAGCTATGACGGGAATTTGCCAGAAAACAAGTGTATGCTCAAAGGGACTTCTACCGCTTCACTAGCAGGTGTGTTAGTAACCAGTGCAAGCACTGCATAAGGATGGGGTACCAATCACCATCGCATACGAGGGTAAAAGGTTAAGGTTCAAACTGTGCTCGTCGATTCGACTAACATTAGCATTCCAGGGTTAAACACCTGCCCCGAGCACAATTCCACGGAGAGAGAAAATGTTTTTAGTGATTACTTATTTCAACTGATTTTAACAACACTATTTCAACATCCTTCCCACCTGCACCAACTATTACTACTGTATCAGACCCAGTCTTCAGCGAAAATATTTTTCCTTGTCTAAAATAATAAATTCACTCAACGACTTTGAGCAAGAAATTCCTCAAATGCCTAAATCTAATTTACAAACTGAATCACCGCCTCAAAAAGAAGAATGTGCTGAAACCGCCCACCAAAATAACGTAACTCATCCCAGAACTGGTGTCAACCTCTATCGAAATATTAAAACAAAAAAAAAAAAAAAAATCAGTCCTCATAAATAAAATATTGATATCGCAGATAACGGTGCGGCTCCTCCTTACAAAAAATCTAAATCAGAACATTTAAATAAAAATCAAAGCAATTAAATAATACTCACGAGCTCAAGAAACAACTCGATGGCACGATCATCTTTTTGAACGTGCAAGGATTTAAAAATGTTAAAGATAGGGGGGGGGGGGGGGGGGGGGGGGGAGAGAGAGAATCAATATGACGTATAATATTATTAAAAGAAACATGGCTAGAGTACCAACTTAAAGTAAATTTACAAATCTTGGAAAATCACACTATCACCTCAGTACCAGCTGTTAAGAGTAAAGGCTGAGCGAGCGGAGGGATACCTGTATTAGTAAATTAAAAAGTATAAATTGAAATAATAGATTCTATTCCAGTTAATACTGGATTTTTATTAAAATAATACACAACTCGAAATCCCTAAACTGCGGCTGCGTTTCTTCAATAAGGAATATTATTAGGGGGCCGGCCTAGCCAAGTAGTTAGCACAATCGACTCTGAAACCAAGGTCTAAACCCCGGCTGTGAGTTCGAATCCCAGAGAGGTGAGAAATGTTTCACACTAATGATCTTATCGAGTAGATGAGTAAAGTGGCCGGATAACCCCCGTCCTGTAATGACTCTGGCAGTTGAACGGGACTAACCCCCCCCCCCCCCCCCAAAAAAATAATACGTGTGGTGTCGTGGGGCACCCCCTAGGAACGATGTTCCTTATATATTATATATATATATATTGTTCCTTTATATTAAATATAAATTATATAATTACAGTGCTAAGTATATGATACTAACTACATATACATGGCAGAGTTAGAATTAGAGACAAAATTAAAAGTAACTATTTGTACTAGCGGAGTTAAGAAAAAATTAAAAGAAACACTTTTTATTGAAAAGAGCGTCTTATAATAAATGATGTATTGTAAGTTGAGAAAAAAGTTAATTTTGATTAGTTTATAGTTAAAGCAGATGGTTGTAGAGAAGAAAAGAACTGTCCCATCAGACCTCCGTCGGCGAATCTCTAATTATAATATTATAATATAAAATATATATCACCAACACTAAAAAACTTCTGCTTGTATCAAAAAATTGTACATGTCTGTTTCAATTGTACTTTAGACTATGTGTATGAAGTTTTATTGAAATCGTTACGTTAGAAAGTAAGATATCGGTAAAAACGTTGTTTTCTTCATTTGAAACGTTTAGGCCCGCTTTAATAAATTTGCGATCTTTATCACTTCGTAGCAGTGTCGGTGTTCGTTTTACTAAAAAACAAATATTTAAAAAATGTTGTTTGTCTCATTAAATAGATGAAGTTAGAATTTTTTCCCGTCCAAAAAATCCAATTTTAAATTTGAAGGTTACGTTTACGCGAGCGTTGCACGTGAACGCTTGGACGGATAACGTTGTCCAACGAACTTAGCCTGGGCATTGGTAAAATGAACATGTGTACCAAATTTCAACTAACTCAGTGATGTTTTACTCAAGTTATTGTCCTCGGTAGATTTCGTGACAGATTTTGCGTGACGGTGATATTGGTCGCTTCGGATTTACTCCCGGGCTCCAGAACGTGCTATAAGGAACTTCGTTCCAAAAATAAATAACGAATATAGTGGCAAACCATAAAGAAAGTCAATTTATAATAGGAGGAGACTTTTACTGTCGAGTTGGCGCAAGTAATACTCTGTTTGATAATCACTGAGGCGATCTAATACCCAACCGGAAATCCCTTGATGTAAGGCAGGACAAAAGAGGTCAGTTAGTTTTGGACATTATGGAAAATCATGGAATGATACTTTTAAATGGTAGAACACTGTCAGATCACCCCGGTCAATTTACTTATATCAGCACTCAAGGAAATTCGACAGTAGACCTCATCTGGTGCCATATAAATTCTTCAGATACAGGGTGGAGCGCGGCAGACGTATGAATTTGAAGAGGGGATTGCTCCCACCCTATTGGTCCTATACGTTTGAGAGTAGGGTCGTTTGAAAGAGGGGGACGGGAAGTTTATGTTCCACGTTTCAGTAGGACGGGGCCACAGCCCACACAGCAAGGGTTTGCGTAAACTTTTTGCAAGACAGATTTCCCGGGTATCATCTCTTTAAAAGGAGATTTAAACTGGCCAGCAAGATCGCCTGATTTGGCTCCTTGTGATTTTTTTCTGTGGGGATACCTTAAATCCTTGGTGTACAGCGATCGTACAAGAACCCTGGAAGCCCGCAAGAACAACATTGCGAGCCAAAATTTCTGTGGAAATGTTCGAAAGAGTGCACAAAAACTTAAAAAAAAGGCTTAATCAGTGTTTGGAATGTGAGGGGAACCACTTATCCGATACTTTGTTTAAATCTAGGTAAATTTAAATTTCCCATGTTATTTAATCAGGAAAAAATTAAAAAAAAAAATATTTTGTAACATTCTGTGTTTTCAAATTCATACGTCTGCCGTGCTCCACCCTGTATTATTAAAAACCTTAAAGAACAAAATGAAACGTGCAGTTCCGACCATTTTCCTGTTGCGATAACATTTTACGAATTTTCTATTTCCACGTTCAGGAGAACAGGGGAAAAGACATTTGAGGACAAAAGTTCTAATGGCCAGAAAATCAAGTGGATTCAACAGAAAGCAACCGGGTTTAATATAGCTATGCAGCACAAAGAAACCATAATAAGCAGGTCAAGTGTGTGCTAGTCAGCACACAGCGAGGGTCCGTAGGCAACCCTGTATAGTTTAAGTAGTACCCTATTGATGGTGTTTTTTTAAAATGCTAAAAAGCTTACTTTGAACTATCCTATGGGTCTGATATTCTCAAAACACATAAACAAACTTCTGATAAACCACTGAACCGGACTACAACCATATAAATACATCGAAAAGACCATAGTTATAAAAAAACATATTTTGTCAATAAAAAATAAAATAATATTTTTTTCTCGAACTTTTGGTCGAAGAATGTTCAGGAATTTTTTCAGATTTTTTGCACTTCACATAAGCGGGATAGAGGGGGGGGGGGGGGGGGGGGGGCACGTTTCACACCCTCTTCAAAACTTGCCTATGCTCGCCCTATCAAAGTTATAAAATAAGAATTATATATTTTTGTAATCACCTCGAAGTACCCTTTCATATGATACCTACCCCTCACAATGTCGAAAAAAAAAAAAAAATTCTTCAGAACTTTGAGACGCGCATGCGCAATGAATACAAGTAAGTAAATAATAACTTTCTACGCATCTAAACAAAGATATAATGTTTATATTTCGTATAAATCGTAGATAAATAATATTGTCGGCTACTATTTTGATAAGTTATTATATCTATTTGAAGACCAACAAATCAAAGCAAACCTCTACTTTTATTGGTAGCAAATCAAAAATGTAATCTTAACAATTATAACATTTAGTTTTGATAAAGTTGTCGGCCTCTATTTAGATAAATTATTATATCTATTGGAACACCAGCAAATCAAAACAAACCTTTATTTTTAAAAAAAAAAAAATAAATGTGGTTGCCTTATGCCTTATCAATAACAAATCATTACTGGTGGTCATTATCCTGACTGGCGGACACGCTGTAAAGGAGGCTCACATCCCTAGAGAACAACTCGAATCATCGCTGAACAATCGCTCTTCCTTTCGAGCGCCATGGGCGCACGGTCCCTGGTTCTAAGTGGATTTTTTGTTCCGAGGTAACATCTTTATTTTAATTAAGTGCTAAAACTATTAAAGCGGACTTAAACTTTTAAAATGGTCCCCGGTACTACGGCCGTGTAGCGGCTGCTTTTGGGGGGTTGACGAGCGAAGCGAGTAGGGGGCAGAACCCCCTAGTTTATATATAAAAACAATATTAAAATTTACAACTTTCCTCTAAATACTTTTTGAATGATAAAATAAAATAAAATATGTTATTATTACTTACGACCTGATTTTGTTTTTGGCAACTATATACTGATTGTATCTGTAAGAGAGTCATAAGACTCACAACTAGAAATAAAACAAAACAAGTAAACTTCATGTTGATCCAAGCTGTGTGTTACTTGACAACTGATTTCTTGTTCTCCTCTGTTACACCTTATATACTCTAAAAATCAATTAAATATATATTATATAAAATCATTTCTAATTAGTTGAAATAGACTTTTGGACGGAAAGGCTAATTTTAAAAGTAATTAACTTTTATTTTTATACTTTTCTTTCCTTTATCCATTAGGTCATTAGAGGGTCATAATGTAAAGTGTGTTCACTATTGATAACTCAGGCAACGGCTCAAAAACCCCTCTAACCACCTCCAACCACCTCTAACCACCTCTAACCACCTCTAACCACCTCTAACCACCTCTAACCTATATACACAATTTGTGAGAGACACCAAGGGATGTGAACTGTTCCAACATCAGACATTACGTCATCAAGATGTTGGCTCGGCTTTACGCCATGTCCTGCATCGTTTCGTCGCGTCCGACTCATCAGGGGCCCGACCGCGACGATGCGATGCCCACCCAACTCTGGACCTATACCAGATCAAGAAGATCAGATATAGGACTTATTAGAGACAAGCGTGCTCTCATACCGCCATACTATATGGAGGAAAAACATATTATTTCATCATCACCATTTTCATTTGTCGATAACAAATGAAATGTCCAACTGGAAAAGTATATTCCATAACTATTTTGTTTTTAGCATTTCGAAATGAAATGCTGCCACGAACTTACCCAAACAAGTTCCAACCTGGACCGATAACTTGCAGTAGGGTGAGGTAGTTTTTAGAAAAAGCTTTTTAATTACTAAAATGATGACTTTAATGAAACACTTCAATTAACTGCTAAAATATTTTAAAAAGAAATTACACTTTATTTTAGAAATAGCATTAAAGAGAGTGTGTAATAAAGTTATATAGAATAAACAAGTTGCTGCACTGTCTAGGTTTGACGTTTCAAATCTCGGGTCGAAAAAAAAGTCACGCATTTTTATCCCCTAGAGTGCAGGCCAAACAGTAAACCCCCATACTGTTTGGCCTGCACTCTAGCGGATATTTTTACCCGCGAATCCTAAATGTTATGACTGGGTCTCGCTATTTTCTCTTGCTTTTGTATGTTTTCTTTCATTTCTAAAATTACGTCA
Source organism: Gerris lacustris (assembly GCA_951217055.1). Lineage (NCBI taxonomy): Eukaryota > Metazoa > Arthropoda > Insecta > Hemiptera > Gerridae > Gerris > Gerris lacustris. The sequence continues at coordinate 1,610 of CATNVA010000061.1, read as the reverse complement.
ATTTATTGAGAATTGTTTAAGAAAAGGATTAATATGAAGACTTGCTATGTTCCTTTTTGTAAAAGTGGTTGTAGGCCAAAAAAAAAAAATGAAGAAAAACTTAGCCATCCGATTAATCTCTTTTCTAATTCATGTAGACCATTGGTTCCCAAAGTGGGGGGCGCGCCCCCCAAGGGAGGCGTAAAGACAAGTCAAGGGGGGCGTGGGACCTCGAGATCGAGATAGCTTTGCCGACCGAACGTCTAATGTGAAAAATATTTTTCAGCACTTGTTGCAATAAAAACAATGTATCGGGGCAAACTTAATGTTGCTAATGATTTTTGTTGGGCACTTTCTAATGCTCATCCAAGAATAGAGAGTATTGTAAAAAAAAAATGCAAATACTTGTTCATTTTTTTTTTTTTTTTATTACCACATAAAATTGTGTAAGGGGGGGGGGGGGCGTGGGAAGTTTTATTCTTGACTGTAGGGGGCGTGGTAAAAAATACTTTGGGAACCACTGATGTAGACAATGATTATCCCTTGCTTTGAAGATCAAATGTGTAAATTTTTACATCAGAAAAAAAACTGTAGATTTGTATAAACAACACACAAACACACACACATATATATATACAAATATATGCACATATACGTTGACTTTCATATATGTAGATAAATGAAACATATTGTCATGAAAAACTGTAGAAAAACTTATAATAATTCTACACTTATTTCGTATTTTATTTAAAAAAAGTCGTCATACATTAATTTATAAAACCTCAAATATGTTAAAAAATTCGGGACAAATCAGCATCTGTATACGGAAAAAAATATAACATGACAACTAGTTGAAATTCGGGACTGTCCGTAAAAAATACGGACGTCTGGTCACCTCAATTAAGTTAAAAAAGTTATAGTTTGTAATGTAGTTGTGTAGAAAATTAGCCCCCATACAGATTGCACTGCTGCGTGGTGGGCAAAAAGTAAACTAACCTCACCAAACGAAAAAAAATTATCCAGTGCAACAACTTGTTTATTCTATATAACTTTAGTGTGCAAGAACAGAATGAGTGTCAAGCAAAATTGATATAATGATTGCAATATTCAATGTCATCATATCATGATAACATTTAAAAAATATGTTTTAATATTAAAAAATTAATTGTACATAATCTCACATGTAGGTAAAGTAAATTTTCATTAGTTAATGCCATTTGTTAGAGTTCGAAGCGAAGCAATCATACTTTATATAATCTTTCTATCTATCTATATTATTAAAAAAGTTTTGTAAACAAACCAGTTCATTGAGAGTGATATATACTTAACTGTTTGTAAGAGTGCGATAGGAGATAAGAGGGGTTAGGGGGAGGTCCTCGGGAGGAGAAAGGGGAGGTTCTCAGAGTAAATTGACTGTGTTGAGCGGAATGACACGGGGAACTGTGAACTGTGACGTCATTACCGAGGCAATAAACAAAACACGGGGCGGTTAGCTCAGTGTAATAAAGAGAGCGCATTGTTTGTTTACATGCCTTAATCAAAAAGTGACAGCTTTCAATACAAAACAAATCAAAAAATATAATTTTAATAAAATGTCGGCTACTATTTTGATAATTTATTATATCTATTTG
>CATNVA010000060.1:0-65447 GCA_951217055.1 Gerris lacustris | reverse complement strand
AGAATACCAGTAAGTGAGGAGAGTACCACCTGGCCGACTGATTACCTTAGAATACAAAAAGGAAGCATTCCATTTTCGTCACATTCAATAGTGAAATTGAATCTCTCATTGTAAAAAATTAAAATAATTCTCAAAATACAAAACCCTAGTAGTTCCGAAAAATTACTTCATATTTCCTTTTATATATGGATTGTCAGAATGTGTGCAAGAAATATTTAAGAGAGAAATGCCTGATGTAGATTCTTTATTTCAAATCTTAAAGATAAAATTCCTACAGGTCTTCAGTCTAATATTGTGCCACTCTGACTGTGAAGAAAAGTGTTATTGCAAAATAAGCCGTTTTTAAAGGACAATAATAATAAAAAAGTTTAAACTAAGCTAGTTCTAAGTGAGAGCTCGTATGACGGTGAAAAAGTGGAGCAACAGCTCATTGAACTACAGTAGGAGAACAGAAATGGGGCTGGATTGGACGTATCTTAAGAAAAAAAGAAGAGTCGATAGAGCGAAAGGCCTTGACTTTCGAAGATCGAGAACAGTTCGGAGGACGAGAAAGTCGCGGAGACGTACGATGAAGGTGTAAAATCACACTGGGATAAAGTCAATATGGGATATAGTCAAGATCGAAGAATGTTGTGTGAAATTGTAAAGGCCCTTTGCTCCAACATGGAGTGAAAGGAAATAAGTCAAGGACCAATATTTTTATTTCTTAAGTGAAACCACGTAACTCTGGTAAGTAATGTTATATTAGTTTTATACTATGAATCTTTAATGTCACATTGAGATTATTGTTATACTAACTCAATAACAATTATTATCTTTGATCTATGAAATGTTGATGTATCAATACAAAATCGTTAAGGCTCTATATAAATAAAAGGGAAAACCGGAACGTACCATAAAACACTGGTACAAGTAGGGAAGAACAAGAGGCAGTGTCAAGAATGGCAGCATTCAACGAAGTGATAACTCGAAGTTCACTTTTTGAGTTACTAGATGTCCCTGCAGTCCAATTTTACCTCTTGCAACCTTCATAGACTTACGAGAGCTGTCAAGAAAAACACGCTGATTTTATTTTCTTACTAAAATGGTAAAAAAAAACCTATTTTGCCATTTTTCGGACTTACGAGGTACCATGCTTAAGAGACTAATAATTCAGGAGTAAAGCAATGATGTATCCTTTATCCCACTTTGATCTCGTTAGATTAGGAAGACGAAGAGAGGAATACAATGAGACCTGAGAGATCGACAAGAGCACCTTGATTTCGCAGATGACATCTGCCTTCTCGCTCAGAGAATAAGTTATATGCAGCTAAAGCTAAATAGGCTGATTGAAGAAGGAAAAAAAATCTGGGCTAAAAATAAATGTGTGTAAAACTAAATAAATCAGGTAATAATTGAAGCCTATTCATGGTGATAACAAAATAGGAAAGAAAGAAACATTTACCTATTTAGGTAGCAATGTACCAATCATAGGCGGGACTGAAGAATACGTGATACCCAGAATGAAAATAAAACTGACATTTTCTCTCAGCTGTATTAAATGTAAACCCTTGAGTGGGTTCTCTGGAAAATCAGCACCATCTCAGAGTCTTTAATACATATATAAATAATACATAAATCGGTTCTCTTATAAGGTTGTGGAATATAGAAGACGGGAATAGATAGAAAACCAGCTACGAGTCTAATAATACTTTGATTGCCAATTTCCCGGATTTTATCCAAAATAAGGACCTATGGGAAAAAGTGGGGCAACAGCTCATTGAACTACAGTAGGAGAACAAAATCACACTGGGATAACGTAAATATGATTAGTCAAGATCGAAGAATGTAGTGTGAATTTGTGAAGGCCCTTTGCTCCAACACGGAGTTAAAGGAAATAAGTCAAGTTTCTAGCTGAATTGGTTCTGGAGACACTATCTTGAAACAAGATAGTGGAACAATTTGAGATATTCTACCAAACAAAATGTAATTACAACCATTTTAAGGTGAAAGATGCTCTTAACATCTTTGTGGGTGCCAACAATTGGTGAATTTACCCTATACTAATTATAATCATATAACTTTTAGGCTCTAATTCTGATATTGGTGTCTAGGATCACCTGGTGGTGGAGTGGTGTATGAGGACAAAAAGAAGCAAGACAAAATTGTCTGGATAAGTCTAATTTTATAGAATCAGAGCAAGCAGGTCCAATTTCAAGAATATTATAAATCTTATTTCCCAACTATAGAGTATTGTAAATATAAGGACAACTCAATGGACTAAAGATTTTATTATTATTATAGAGTGATGGCCCAAGGACCAGAAGAGGATTACCAGCATAATTTATCGGATCTACAGGAAAATAATTAGAACAGTAGAGAAGAAAAATTATAGTTCTAGCGCTTAATCGAATAATAAATTATTGTATAGGAAGAGGCAAGGATTGAACATTTCGCTTGCAGATTGCCTAGTGTGGCAGTGAACCAGAAACGAGTCGATTATTTACGTTCTTAATCTTCTCTAAAAGACTTTGCTCGCATTCTCCACTTTTATTTTGTAAAATGTTTCGGGTGCCCGGAGGTTGTGTGTGCAAATATATTAGAGAAGTGGGGACGTGAAGGGAATGGCGTCGCGTCCTACAAGTAACAAATGGAAGGGTAGAGTGGTCCTAAGGAAGCCGTTGGGACACCCTCCAATTCTCTTGTCGAGGACACAAAAAAATCTCCCTATTAGTATTAGTAGAAGGGATAAAGGGCCTCTACTCCCCAGCTCACGACTCCAAAAAGGGCAAAAAAACCCGCTCCCCTTCTCTCGGTAGCACAGCTTAGAATGACACAAGTCTTATCTGAGCAGAAAAAGTAGTCTGTAATGAGTAGGTTCAGGGACGCTTACGCCCCCCCGAGCCACGGCAAACGGATTACTTCAGAAAAAACTCGACTAGCAAGTTCAACCTCCCAACATAGTCGAACGTTATATTGAAGCTAACGTTCATTAACAGACGAAATATTGAAGGATCCAGCAGCATCTGGTAGAAAAAAACATGTCTATAATACAAAAAATAATTCTTCAACTTGCAGATGCTGATAAAATGACTACAGTTATTATCAACATAATTAACAAAAATTCACTGTAATCTTAGTAGTTTAATAATCTTAATGAAAAACTTCACCAACATAACATTTGTTAGTTATTTTGACCAAGCTTTGTGAAGATTTCGTGTTTTTATTGTCTTCTTTTGCCTTTTAAAGGGTTCAATCACCTTCAAGTACCTAGGTGTACACAATTCTTTTGATGGAAACGATCTGATTTGTTTTATCAAAACTTTTTTTATTTACAAGTTTTATGGAAACTCTTGAAACATTAGTGATTACCCAGTAGCTTCTGTAGCGGGGCGTAAAATTACCAACTACCCTTTTGCATTAATGGTACAATGATCAAGGTACACTTTGTTCACGGCTAGAGGACACTTACCACTTGATTAATTCTATATTTATCTTTCCTTATTTGCTGCAGTTCAAATAATATCAATTGTCGGTATTCTTTGTAAATTTCTTATAAATTATTTACTGGGCTGAATCTAAACAGTCGAGTTTGAACGTGTAAATCCAATTATTACTCAAAGACATTATGAAATTATATCGGCTTTAGCTAAGCATTGTTTGCCACTGACACATTAGCCTTTTTCATGCGTAATGCATTTTTTTTTTTTTTTTTTAAATGTAACATTATGCTACAAGAATTCTCTGCTTATCAGTATTGATCGGTTATTTTCGTTTAAGGTAACAATCAAAAACTGTTATCATTAACAGCGCTGTTAACATTAACGATGTTGTAGTCGGCAGTGCGTCCAATGCGAATTGAATTGTCCTCCTATTTTATTATTCCACTTGACTTTGATCCGATCTAGATAATGTTATCATTGATGTTGGAATGTCTGAGCCGATGCCTCTCTAAAGAATTTAAAGCACGATCCTCAATATCCATGTCCCGCTGTACTAAAATCGACCCAAGACAACAGTCACATCAATCATCCCATCCTTCTGTAATCTGCTTCATAGTGATGATTTGCCAGCTCGAATTTTTTAACACGGATCTGTACTAAATGTTTTTAGCAGTTTATTGAAGGATCGATCCAAGACAAAAGGTAGATAGACAAAGAGTTATTGCGGTGGAAAAGGAACAGACAAGCGTTGAGGAGTTCATTAATATGTATTAATGTATTTTGTATGGAGAAACACGGACACGGAGGAGGGTGGATTACCGGAGGTCTTTACATATCAATAAGGTACGACCCTTGTCACCGGTCCAAATCCAAATATATCAGCTTCATACTCTATCTACCTCCAAGAACCCGCTCCCTCCATGAATATATTAGTCATCTCTCTTTTTTGTCACCAACGCGTCCTTTCTAATAATTAACCCCCATGTCTCTGTCCTTAACTCACAAAATTCCTCTACAGAATGTTTTCCCTTAGTAATCTATTCTGATTTTTTTTACTCAGGATACGTATATTCTTCTTTTTTAAAAAAAAAAACGTATTACCATATTTATAATTAATGTTTATTGAGTTTAAGTTTATTTTTAATAATGATGAGACAGAGATAAGAACTATATGAGCAATTTTTTTTATCAATTACTTAGACATGTACTGTATTTCACACAGACCGGTCTCAATCACTGTAGTCGGCTTCAACAGTAAAATTGTGCTGTACGTCAGCTACTACGGCAGAGAATTCATACCTTCCTGCTTTGTCAATTTTTGCTATTATGGAAATTAGATTTTTCCCGGGATACCGACTTTCTTCAAAAATAGAGCCTAAAAATTCGAAAGGGTAGAATAAGCTCAGTGGTCACTTTTACAAGCATCTAAGAACTTCAGTGCAAACACCTGTTTAAGCCAAGCTTATTTTTTCTATAATTTATTTTTTATAATTACATATTAATATAATTACCAACTATCATACTATGCATACATAGATTTTATTATAGCGTATCATTGAAGTGGTGATAATTATGTTAGTGAGGGGACATGGTTAAATAAGTATACATCCGCCATCTTTAAACAAAAGTTGTTTGTGACAACAAAAAATAGAGGCTAGCTACAAAATCTCCAATCTTTCTAGTACGATTGACTCCTGAGCCATATCTTAACTATAAATTTCAGAAGTTTCGTTTGAGCTCAACCCCCCTTTTCTTACTTTGCTCATATTTCCCCCTTAGGGATTAAATTTTTAAAAGTCCTCTTTGGCAGACATCAATATTAATTTATGAACTATCATAATATCTAGATGTTATTATAGCGTTTCAAAAAAAGTGGTGATAATTATGTTAGCGAGGAGACATTGTTTTTGTTATAAAAGTATGAAGCCGCTATCTTGAAACAAAATGGGCGATTGGAAATCCCTTCATAGAAGGAGATATCGTCATGTCCAAGTTTGCTTATAAATAGCCACCATGTTCATTTAAGATTTCAGGTTGGCAAATATGTTAAATAAAAGCCTTGTTGGAACCTTTGTTGCAATGAACTAGTGAAACTGGTTCCAGAGATATAACTAATGATGGCCATCGTCTTGAATCCAAACAGCCGATTGGAAAGTGCTTTTAAAAAAGTTGTATGTCAAAGAGAAGCTAACTTCCGAATTTCAAGGTTTTAGTCCGATTGGTTCTGGAGATATTGTCAAGTCCAAATATTACATATAAATAGCCGCCTTCTTTTTTTAAAATGGCAGATTAAAAAAAATCTTATCGATAAGAGCCTAGAAGCCTGCCGAAAAATTGCAATGTTCTAGTAAAACTGGTTCCAGAGATATCGCTTTGACAAATATTGCATATAAATGGTGACGATATTGAATCAGGATGGCCGATAGGAAAATCTATTTGCAAAAGTTGTTTGTATGGTCAAATAAGGAAGGTAACTTTCGAATTCTAAGGTTCTAGTCCCATTGGTTCTGGAGATATTGCCATTTGCAAATAAATGGCCGATATATTGAATCCAGATGTCAGAACCTAGGGTCTCAGTGAAACCTCCATGCAAACTTCAGCAATACAGCTATTACCGTTCTGAAGATATGGTGATGGATGAGTAGGTAGTATTTGGCTTTTATATGCATATATATATATATATATATATATATATATATATATATATATATATATATATATATATATATATATATAAATATATTTAGTATCGTGCCTTTGTTTAATCCACTGAGTGAACAACTTTTACTATATATATATATATATATATACATATATTGTCGTGCCTTTGTTTAATTTACCGAGTGAAAAACTTCCTTTAAGTTTTCTTTTATTATTTTATTCCATTTTCCCCCTACTTGAGGTATACTTCATATACTACATTCACGGATATGGTAGAAATTAAGTTGTAAACTATTTAAGTTACTACTAACTAAATACTACAGATACCGATCTCGGAATATCCCCAAAGAATCTTAAAATATAACAGGATGCTTATCTTTAAGGAATCGGTAACCAAGGGTAAACTAGGAAGATCTTTATGGGTAGGAAGTGGTATAAAAATACATTCTTTAGATTAACACAGGTATTCGACTCGAATATGATGATATTAAAAATGAAATGGAGCAGTTAAGAAGTAGAATGAGGTTATGAAACATACACGGGAGGGAATCGGTATTTCGGTGGGATTATAGGTCGATTCACCTGTTGAACACCTCGTCTCGATACCTCACTCCAACAAACTCCGGATAGGTTATCTATATACTATAACTTATCCTGACATACTAAATACCTTTAACATACACAAATACCTGAATTTTTATAGAAAACTAACAATACCGAAGCCACGTTATACAGGTATATAAATAACCACGAGGCGTAGTTTACTGATAATTAAAATTGCAATTAACAAAAGTACTTGACATTTACAAACCGATTCTTATCCTTTATTATTTTTAATCGTGTTACATATCCATTGTGACGAGAGCACGAATTATGTTAAGATCGGTTTATATTCTGTTTTAGAGTATTCTTAAGTATCGGCTTTGCCTGGTCGACCAGCATTAAGGCGCGTCCACACTATGCCGCGCAATGCCAGTTGGCAAGGCCAAGTGGCAAAGCCGTCTGACCGACTTACGACTTCTTGCCATCTGGCTTTCTTTGATCCGGACCGACAATCGTCGGGTTTGGCTTGGCATGTCAAGTGGCACGTTTTGTGCCAAGCTTGCCAAATAAGAAATGCCAAGGGAGACGTCCACATTACACTTGGCAATGCCATTTGGCCTTGCCATTCCTTGCCGCTTGGCATAGTGTGGACACGCCTTTAGAGAGGTACGAAAGCATTACTTAACATTGAAAATATTTGTTTATTCGTCATTTTAGTAAGGTGGATGTCTATATCAAGCACAGCGATCCGTCACATAAAATCATTTGTTGAGCCGACTGAAACCACTCCGTGTCAATTCATAATTAGGTACATTTAAATTATTTTTATCGCCCAACATAATTTTAGTTAAATAAGTAGTGAATGAGGTTTTATAGTAAATAAATCATTCAAACAATGTCTTTCCTAGATTATTAGGAAAATTCAACAATGATTTACAACATTAATATTTATTGTTATTTCTAAATCTGTTTTATGTGACATAAAGTTAAGGTAAGTGGTTATAGTTTAAATTATTGTGTAAGTTCCTGTGTAGATGATCTCTTCTAAATAACTCTAAATTGTTTTCTGTAACGAGTTTATTTATTAAATCGCCTAAGTTGATTGTTTTCGGTTATATATTAGTTAATTAAATACTATTATTCAGTAGTAGTGTAATGATAACTTCCTCGATTGGTATGATACGCAGTGGTTTTGGCTGCATTATCAAAGAATAAAACAACTTAACATTGTTAATTTATTTTGTTTTTCTCTCTTTGTTTAAATAATATTAATGATTTTAATTTATTTTAAACTTGAATCCTTCTTTTGTCTTATTCATCCTAATGTAATTCCGATTAACTTTCACGAGTTATCACTATTATTATTATTATTATTATTATTATAATTATTGTTATTAATTATTATTATTTTATTATTTATATTCAAGACATCAATAACGTACAAGTATAAAGAGTTACCTGAGTAAAACAAACTAGAAAGTCTTGCGAGCGTAATGCCGATTCGTTTTTTCCCCTCTTTCTCTCTAGAGACTAAATTTTTTTAACTTTAATTTCACCCTTTTGCCGTTAAAAAACTCTGAGGAATTTAAATTAGATTAGAGTTAATTCCGAAGTTGAAAGAGTAGGTGGTAGCAGGAGATATAATTTTACCTAAATTCCTGTGTTTAACTCGCCAGAATATATAATGCTGTTTACACAGGGGAGCCCAACTTTAAGAGCTTTACACACAGGTAGTAGATCCTCTCTCTGCAGCCCGTATACAGCCCAATAAATATTAATACGGGGCAGGTCCCCCTTACCATTATTTTCGGGGGGGAGGGGGTCCTAATAGACAGTCCCTAAGACTCCTAAGGGTTGCTTTTACCCTTACAGAGGGAGAGAATGGACTAAGTATATGCAAACAAAGTGCGTCTGAAGTAAAAGTACTAAAATTCACGTCTCTGTTATCCCCCTCCCTACCTCTTCACTCAATTATCTTTCTCCTCATAGCCATAAAGTCTTCCAACCCCATTTTTTTTCTTTGTTATCAAATATAGTACCTCTTTTTTTTATAGTAATCAAAACGTTTACTCAAGGTGTCTTTGCACTCTTTCCTTTATACTTTCTCCTTTAAAAAAAAAAAAAAAAAGAAATAAGAAAAAAAAAAAAAAAAAAAAGAATAATTAAATTAAGTAGCATGTAATAAGATCACGCCATGTATATACAATTATGTCATTATTACTTATAGCAAAGTACTATTTTAGGTGTAATATACAAATAAAACGAAATAAAGGAGGGGAGAATGATTAGTATGTTGTTATAACTAACTGACTTATGAATTGTTAATAGGTATAATGTTTATACTTATTTGAATTTATTATTCTATGTTTTAAGGTAATTCGTTGCCAAATTATACAGGTTCTATATAAATTATTTATCGCGATCTTAGTTTTATTTAAAAGTCGCCCTTCAAAGAGCTTTTCAGCGCCGTCCCAAGGACACGTTGATTTTATAATTTAATCGATTATTTGAAACCATTAATTTTTTTTTCTTTTTTTTAAACTCGATTCTATTGAGATAATTTTCCGTAGCAAAACTTTTTGCAAACCTGTAGTAGCTAAAAACTGTATTTATGTAAGTTTGTTATATCATTTATTTCTATAAAATAGTGCATTACCTACGCGTCTAGTGCAGAAAGTAGCATTTTGCATGCGAGTGTGGAGTTTGCACCCGAGCGACAGCGAGGGTAGTAAAACCTCACGAGCAAAGCAAAATGCAGTTTTCGCACGAGCAAGCAATATTTTTTAGTAAAACCAACAGCGACACCGCTATGAATTAATAAATATCTCTAAAACTATTAAAGCGGACCTAAACGTTTATAATAGAGAAAACAACCTTTTTACCGATATCTTACGTTCTAACGAAACGATTTTAATAAAACTTCATATACATTATCTAATGCATAATTGAAACAAGCATGCAACATTTCAATTTGATACATGCAGTAGTATTTTGTAGCAAAGAGATACATTTTATAATAAATGAAAAGGAGATGTGTGGTTAGAGGAATAGTAAGAATGCGGGGTTCTCTTACTACTAGCCGCTGTGCTACTACTATACCCATAATGTATCACGTCATCATGATTAATGGTTATCTATTTTTTTATTATTCAATACATATTTATTACTATAAGCTCGCTTCAATTATAGAGCCACGCGATGCCTAGTATATATACTATTTTACAACTCCGTCTCTTCCAAAATAAGTTGGAATACTATTCCATTCTGCTATCTAAACTGTAATCTCTGCTATATGTAACTGTAAATCTAAACTGTTGTATATACTTAAGTGCACACATGCCTTTATTGTTATAAGCTATTTTTACAGTTTAGTAAAGATGATGTTACCGTCATATGGTCTTCACTTTTTTAACTATAATAACGTAAAAGCCAATTTATTTATTTTTTTTTTCACTAAGTATTTTTAATAAAATTACTCAGAGAAAAAAATCTATTAATTTTTAAAAGCCTAGAGCCATGCTTCCTCTGGTAGTTATTTCTCGCTTTTCAAACATAATTCGATGCACAATGAATGTGCAGACTCATGAAAGCATTGACTACGTAACATGCTTCACTCAGAACGTATGCTCAATCATATCCTTATCCCTTACATTTGCCTAATTTTCCTGAACCAGAAGCTGAATGATCATGAATTTAATAGTATATTATGTTACTAAGCTGTGAAGTGAGTTTTTTCTTTACCGCGGCAATTACATTTACTGTCGAGCGAAGCGAGACAGTAAATATTGCCAAGGTAAAGAAAAAACACTTCACAGTCGCGTAGCATATTCTATTTTTTCCGAGGTAGCAGACAATGAAAAAACATTAAATATTAATCACTAATCAATATATAATAATAACAAATATTAGTACATACTTAAGACTTAAAAAAAGACACTTTAAAAAGAGGTTACACTATAAGAAAAGATAAATAAAACGCATTGACATCTAGCGGATTTTAATCGTACTAGAAGCATTTCTACAAAGACTGCAGCGGTACTAACGGAAGTTTTGACAACTACCCGCCGGACATAAAAAATCTTTTAGTTCCTAGGACGTAAAAGATTTTTTCTTTACAGCTAGGAGTAATGAAAAGATTTTTTAAGTCCACGTAATGAAAAAATGCACAGCCTACCACGGAAAAAAATATTTTTTATCTACTCGCGGCAGTAAAATTAAACATTACTTAACTGTTTTTAGGCTGGAAAGTGCTATTTCCCTGATTTGTCATTAAGATATTAAAAACAGGCAGGAAAGTAGTTAAAACAGTCAGGAAAATACTTTCTCTGCCTAGGCAGGGAAATATTTCCCTGCCTAGGCAGAGAAAGTAACAGTGTTTACCACTGCGTGTCATAACCTTTTATTTTGGCAAGAACAGTTTATACTAATATCTCTATCTTCTCTAACATTATATATTATAGTTTAATAAGTAATATTTAATAATAAATAAACGTTTTAATAATGAAATAATTTGTTTATATTTGTTAATTCTGTTAAATAAGTTCAATGATTTGTAGATCTTTAATTAAAAGAAATAGTAGAGTCACTGACTAAACTGTAGCGTCATGTAAATATTGAACATCCATATTATTATTATTATTGAAGTCTTTTTAGATTAGACTAGCTACTTTTCTTGATGTATCCTAGTTACTTCTTTTCTTTTAAGCAATAGAAGATATCTTTAACACTTTTATTAATTTTTTAGTAAAAATATAAATACATATTTTATATTGCCGTGCATTATTCATTCAAAAGTTATGTGTGTTATAAACGTGTGTTTTGTATTTTGTTGTTATAGATTGAGTTTACTTTTCACTTATTGTTATTATTCCCAAGTTTCTTATTTGAACATTAATTTTAGTTAATACATATGTTATTATCTTTATTAATATGACACATAGTTATCAACTATGTTATATTAATAAAGATAACATTTTAGCAGCTTCATTTTTCTTCCGCAAGTAGATAAAATATTGTATGCAACAAGGCAGCAAAGGAAACATTTCTGCCTCGTTTATTCATTGCCTGCCTCGGCTTCGCCTCGGCAGTCAAATAGGTAAATTACCTGCCTCGGCTTCGCCTCGGCAGTTAATTCTCATAGCCTGTCCTCGCCTTCGGCTCGGAGGCTAATCTAATCACTCGTCAGTAAAATTCCATTTTGCTGCCTAGTTACATAAATAACTATTCCGTGGTAGGCTGTGAAATAGTAACTTTAGAGCCTAAAAAACATAGCTAAAATTCATTTTTTCATTACGTGGACTTAAAAAATCTTTTCATTACTCCTAGCTGTAAAGAAATAGTTATTTATGTAACCAGGCAGCAAAATGGAATTTTACTGACGAGTGATTAGATTAGCCTTCGAGCCGAAGGCGAGGACAGGCTATGATAATTAACTGCCGAGGCAGGTAATTGACCTATTTGATTGCCGAGGCGAAGCCGAGGCAGGCAATGAAAAACGAGGCAGAAATGTGTCCTTTGCTGCCTTGTAGCATACAATATTTTATCTACTTGCGGCAGAAAAATGAAGCTGCTAAAATGTTATCTTTATTAATATAACATAGTTAATAACTATGTGTGATATTAATAAAGTCAATGACATATGTATTAACTAAAATTAATGTTCAAATAAGAAACGGGAATAATAACAATAAGTGAAAAGCAAACTCAATCTATAACAACAAAATACAAAACCCACGTTTATAACACACATAACTTCTGAATGAATAATGCACGCAATATAAAATATTTATTTATATTTTTACTAAAAAATTAATAAAAATGTTAAAAATATCTTCTATTGCTTAAAAGAAAATAAGTAACTAGGATACATCAAGTGAAGTAGCTAGTCTCATCTAGAATCACTTCAATAATAAAAATAATATGGATGTTCAATGTTTACATGACGCTACAGTATAGCCAGTGACTCTACTATTTTTTTTTTAATTAAAGATTTACTAATCATTGAACTTATTTAACAGAATTAACAAATATAAACAAATTATTTTATTATTAAAACGTTTATTTATTAAATATTACTTATTTAACTATAATATATAAATGTTATAAGATAGAGATAATAGTATAAACTGTTCTTGCCAAAATAAGAGGTTATGACACGCAGTGGTAAACACTGTTACTTTCCCTGCCTAGACAGAGAAAGTATTTTCTTGACTGTTTTAACTACTTCTCTGCCTGTTTTTAATATTTTAATGACAAATCAGGGAAATAGCACTTTCCAGCCTAAAAACAGTTAAGTAATGCTTAATTTTGCTGCCGCGAGTAGATAAATATTATTTACTTATTTTGTGCAGTGATTCTGTTTGGGAAGACCTTTTTAATCTCTGACACCGTGTGTTCGCCAATTGCCATTCGATTCTTTCAATAACAACCAACAAGGTTCACCACAAAATGCATCAAATTTAGAAGAATTACACAGACCCAAACCATTTCAACAACAGCACATTTCGTCCAAGTTTACTGTCTATTGTTTAAAATGTATTAAATACATACAATGTAAACTAAAAGATTAATTATTCAAAGTATTATATCAATAAATATCAACACTCAAATTTCTCATTTTTCCCCTGTTAATATAATTCTGCTACATGTTTCCATACAATTGTAATTCTTCCAAATATAATAATATGATAAGAATGATATTATGATAGAAATAATATAAGTAGTAAATACATATGTGTTTGTGTACTTTAACTATTTCACATTATAAATTATTAGGAACCCTACATAATAAAATGAATAAAAATAATGGCGATTCCAATAATTGTGGGCCCCCTCTAACTGCGGGGTCTTGTTTTATTGTCCGCAGGGTTCATGTTTTATGTGTGTTGGGTCTTGTTATTGTTTTATTGCCGCCACTGTACATACTGGAAAACATGTTTTTAACTAAATGAATTTCAGCTATTCTTTCTTGAAATGTAAAGTTAAAGTATCTGAGCCGAACTTTAAAGAACAAGAATAATAATTCTGAAAAAAAATATACACTCAAGGCAATCAACTTGTGTATAGTATTTTGCTTGATAATTATTTATAGCTCTTTGAGTGAGTACGTTCACTTTGCTTCTCCAGCAGATTCTACAACGTTTTGTTGCGATTACTACTTATGTGATACAATTACTAAAATCTGTTAATCTTATATACTAAAACGGAAGGTACACATCTTTATTGTTAGTTATAAAGAAATACTGAAACCTTATCTTAACATAGGTTTTAGGATCTCTACGGAAAACCAAGGACCCTTATATTTTCCTGCTTGTGTCTGTCAGTCCGTCCGTCTGTCGCCTGCTCTCACGGCTAGACCTTGTGTCCGATCACTTCAAAATTTGCCATTTATGTATATATGTGTATACCTACCTACTCATTTTAAAAATATAGCGACTTAGAGAGAGAGAGAGAGAGAGAGGGAGAGAGAGAGAGAGAGAGAGAGAGAGAGAGAGAGAGAGAGAGAGAGAGAGAGAGAGAGAGAGAGAGAGAGAGAGAGAGAGAGAGAAAGAGAGAGAGACAGACAGAGACAGACAGACAGAGAGAGAGAGAGAAACAGACAGAGAGAGAGAGAGAGAAACAGAACGAGAGAGAGAGAGAAACAGACAGAGAGAGAGAGAGAGAAACAGAACGAGAGAGAGAGAGAAACAGACAGAGAGAGAGAGAGAGAAACAGACAGAGAGAGAGAGAGAGAAACAGACAGAGAGAGAGAGAGAGAGAGAGAGAGAAACAGACAGAACCAGAGAGAGAGAGAAACAGACAGAAACAGAGATAGAGAGAAACAGACAGAGACACAGAGAGAGAAACAGACAGAGACACAGAGAGAGAGAAACAGACAGAGAGAGAGAGAGTATTGCAATGACAAATTTAATGGATTTACAGGTTTCAAAGTCCTGATCCCAAAAAAGTGGTTTTGAAAAAAATTATTTCTGTCGTCTCTGCAGGCTTGGTTTTAGCAATAGATCTGTACTTTATAACCACCATTTAATGTAATATCATATAAATGAATCATAGTTTACCAGTGGAATAATTATTGTAGTCTGGTGTATCACGAGATAGAACAGTTGACAATGATTATACTCAAGATATTAAAATTGTTATTCTAACTAAAATTATATTCATTCTTTAAAGGTTGTGGTCCCTTATAATATATTATAATTTTTTTGTGATGGGTCGTGAGGGGTGAATTAAACATTACTTCATTTCTAAAAAATGGCTATATTTCGTCCCATCAGGGACATCATCAGGCCTGTAACAAGGTAATTCAACATTATTATCATTTACAATTCACAATTATGTTAAATAACTATTCCTTATTCAATAACTATTTCTTCTACTGAATTAATATAGATCCATCTTTCCTCATTTTGATATTTTTACAATAGCACAAAACTGATAAAGTTATCAAGATAAAAGAACAATTACCTGTTATATGTGGTTAAGTGGTGGAGTCAAAATAAAACATTAGTAAAGCTTTTTTTATATAAACAATTTGTCATAATATTCATAATTCACCAACCACTACTAATTTGTCATACAACATAATAAAACTTTAAAAATAACAAGAAAAACAATATAAAAACCATGTGCTAAGTGCTACATTCATTGTTTTTGTGGTAACTGTTAATAGTTATTGAATAAGGAATAGTTATTTAACATAATTGTGAATTGTAAATGATAATAATGTTGAATTACCTTGATACAGGCCTGATGATGTCCCTAATGGGACAAAATATAGCCATTTTTAAGAAATGAAGTAATGTTTAATTCACACCTCACGACCCATCACAAAAAAATTATAAAATTATATTTCTTTAGAATCAAAATACATATGCATTAATATTTTTTTTTTAATTATAACTTGCTAGAAATAAGAATGGAATTAAAAATAATTTCTTTTTTCGGGGTTCATTATTTGTCAAGGTCCGTTGGCAAAAATGAGGGCCCTTTTACATTACCGCGTTTCTCTGTCTTAACGCACCTGATCTCCGAAAGTACCCAACAAACATTTTTTGGATCTTTGCAGTTATGTTTTTGTGTAATAACCCAAAGGACAGGAAAATTATAGGGATGTCTCAAAAAATCATCCCTCAAAAACTAGAGATTGAAGTTTAAGGGGTTGGCATTTTTTTCAACGAAAATTCATCATGTGGGGTATTAAATAAAAAAGGAAGACGCCCTGAGTATGAATATATATATATATTTGGTTTCTATTTTGTACCAAATCATCTTTTTGGCACGTGTCCTTGAACATTATGTCCCCCTCCCCCTTTAATTTTCAACGGATGAATAAAAAAAATCGTAGTTATTCTTAATCAAAATACAAAAAAAGGGCTTTAAGGAATTTTTCATACATCGATTATTTAGAGAGATTATTATTATTATTATTATTATTATTATTATTATTATTATTATTATTATTATTATTATTATTATTATTATTATTATTATTATTATTATTCGAGACCCCCCCCCCCTTTCCTAAATTGAATTATTTAAAAAATGAATTACCTCGAGAATGGATTAGGCTAGACACTTCGGAGTAGTTTCATTGCATTTTACTATGAAAATGCATTTAATGGCGATTTTTTCTCTCGTCATTGTAATACATGGTTTAAAAGTTATAGCTAAAACAAATGTTTAAATGGCCACCATCTTGATAATATTGATTGGCCAGTTTATGCTTGTTAATGAACTCGTCTCATTTTTTAAATTGCCTACAGAATCTTTGTGTGCTGAATGCATTTACTAGGCAAATTAATTTTTTTAATGATAACTGGTTAAATATGTTTATTTCTTATCTTGATACTTGATTTTACTTGTTTTATGAGGTTACATTAAACCAAACTTACTTGTGGTAATATTCTAGTTATCTGGTGTGCCAGCTGGAGTGGTAATAGCAATCACGGTTCCCCTCAGAATACCTTTTTGAGAGATGTGAACATATAGAGTATACATATAGCTTTTCCCTCAAGTAATTATTTCAGGTTCCGAGTGAATTTAAAGAGAGCAAATTATACAATAACGAAGTTTTAAATAAATCATCCTTTGTAGAACTGAAACGGAATCTCTTTACCTAAAGTCCTACTCGTGGATGTCTTCGAAACTTGAAATATACGTATAACTTGTTGAAAGCGAGGCCGAATACGCGGTAAGAATGTACTTGGAAAGGTTCTGAGTTAGTACTGAACCTTGACGTAAGGCGACAATAATGTTCTCATTACCGTCCAGGGGTGGATACCGAGGGTCCCAAGTTATGCTTTTGTGTAGCTAAACCATGGTGCACAAAACATATTCAGGGTATGATGCCCCTATAACCTTGTATCTTCTACAGGTCAAGCCTTTGTAGGAGTACCCCCTTCCACCTTCCGGTCAAACCAGTAAATCCTGTACTCGTAAGTTAAAGAGATGCGACTCCTCTACCTGTCAAGGGAGTACGAAGTTATCGTTTTAAACAGCCTATTATTATTAAGGAGAGTAGGTAATCAAGTTTTCAAATAAATGCATTAAAACCTCTGTTTTATGGTTGTGTTTTTGGGGTATATATTAATAGTTATTTATGCACCTAGGGAGTAAAGTAAGCCATTATTCCCTGAGCGAAAAAAGTTGGTTCTTGAGGCGAAGCCGAAGGAACCATGGTCCCTAAATCCCGAGGGAATTAGACTCTTTAATTCCCGAGGCGCAGGCGAGGGAATAACTCTAATTAGCTCCCGAGGCGCAGCCGAGGGAGATAATTATCGCAAGGGGAATAATAGCACTTTAATCACGAGGTACATACAATATTTTATCTCCAGTAGGAAGAAAATACACATTTTCGTCCATAGCACAGTTTTTATTTATTATTTTAATAAATAAGAATAATTATTAGAACTTTTAATAGCAGATATAAGAGATTCAATAATTAAAACAAATAAGAATTGGAATTAAACTCAAATAGAAGGTTATTTGGATGCAGGTTATAATGTTGTAAACAAAGATAAACATGGTCAAAAAAGCGCAGTGCCGCCAACCTGATTTCAACAACTTCATTACATTAGCCATACATTTTCTACTATTTATGAAATAATTAAGTTGCAATCTTTACTTTTTTGCCCTACTTTACTTTTTCGCCCTACTTTTACTTTTTCTCCCTACTTTTTGAGTTCAGGGATGAAAAGACCTGTTTTAGTCCCTCTAAACTAATTCATAATCATAACTTTTTTTTCCCTACTGGAGATAAAATAATTTAACAATTCTTTCCTCATAATGCCTATACTTCGACCATTCCTGGTCATCTTAATGCTTTACACACACATTGAAAAATGTATTTTAAAAACATGTTTTTACTTTGCTAACAATATTTCTTACTTAATTTAACAACAATTATTTTTAATAAAACATAATTTTATAGAAGAATGGTAAATTATGGTAATAGGGTCGTAACCTACCCTTATAATATTTTTATCATTATATTTATATTCTAAATTTATTGCTTTAATTTTTATGATTTATACTTTAAATATACACTCCCCTTAGTTATATAGGATTTTTTTTCTAAATTAGAAGGAAATTATATAATTGCGGGGGGAATGTTGATTTGTAATTATGAAACATTTTTATTAGTGGGAATTTATTTGTAATTTTGTAATTATTTTTTTTTAGACAGCAAAATAAAACTTCAGTGGAATCATTTTAAACATTTATGGATATTTATAATACAGGTAGGACATTGTGGTATATGCGCCTTTTAGATATTTAACGTTTGGAAGCATTTCTTTGTATGTCCAATATTTCGGTACTTTCTTTGTCTATCTGGTGGTTCTTTCTAGATATAAGGATTGCAAGGGCTTTTATGCCTTTTTTGGTATATTCTTAACAATATTTTTTAAGCCTACTTCCTTAGTTTGGTGTGTATATATATTTTCATAATACCCATTTAATTTTGCAAACGTAGTTCTTTTTAATTTTTCAGTTATATCTTTCAGTTTGCTATGAAATTTGTATTATATTTTATTAACAGGTTTCAATCCAAATTGTATATTTTAACAATCGAAATCTTTGAATTTTTTTGAAAATTTTTGGATTATCCTTTTTTATATGTCAGCGATTTGTAATGTTTGATGTTCTCTATTTTGTCTATTTTGATGACTTTTTTTAAAAGTTTTTGCCAATAATTAATTATTATTTTTTTAGAGTAGCTATTTTTTCACAATTTTTCAGTGCACTTTTGAGTGCCGGTATAAATTTATTGTCTGTTATTTAAATTAATTCTGAATTAAATTGAGGATAGTTTTTCTTTTTGTGGTGTTTTGGGTAAGTGGAATGGTAGTTTAAAAATATTCCGTTGTAGTTTTTTTTTCTTAAACAAGAAAATGGATATATTTTAAAACATAGATTATTCGATGTCCATTAAGGGTCCCTAAAGTGTTTTTTTAATTAAATAGATTAAGCTTAATTTAAAGAAATATATAGTGGACTTTATAAGCGGTGTTTGCTGCAGACCTTCCTCTTTCTATAGAATATTGAGAGTCGACTGTAGACATGACGTTGAACGACTCGCTAACCTACACTTTGATTCACATAGAAGTCAAATTAGATTTCTACATGTTTCTTCAAAAAGAACCGAGTCTTCAAAATCTGTAGATTTTATCGCTATCGGTGTTTACTGAATCGGCCTCTATTTCGACTTCATATTCCTAAACTTTAATACATGCCCATCTCTAGAAATGGGGCGATAATTGCCGGGCTATGAAATTTCGCATCATCGAATTATAATGACCTCGTTTTTAGCCACTTACATTTATTAAGCTTAGCACGAACTTTGTTTAAATAACACTTTAATACAGAAAACCGAAAGATATTAATAATATATAAATATAATTAAAAAATAGTTACTTGAAGGTGTATAGTAACTAAAGGGGTCATATTTTATATAATTTATTATTTAATATTATTATTTATTTTATTTTAAGTTTGACCGTCATCGTTACATGTATAGCAGTTGCTTGCGAGTCGAGTAATATGATTTTTAAAATGTAGCACCGAAAGGTGACAAATAATAGTTTTTAAGTTACCATTAAGTTAGATTTGGAAATCTTCTCGTAGAAATATGATAATTATTGTTGTTGTCGTAACATTGTCTAGTCGTAGGAGAGGTAACCGGTCCGAGGGGATGTTTCCAACGTTAGGAACAGGTTAGGAGCCCAAGGGTAAGGGTGAGAAGGGTCATCCTCCCACGACAAGGTCAACAGATATTCGCGTACCGCGTGGGAAGATGTCCCCCCGCCCAAACTTTGCCGTCTTACTTCACCCACCCATATTCTCCTCATATCCTCCCTCTTCATATGTTATCTTATAGCATTATTAGAACCGGTGACACTAACCGACTTCTTTCTTAGCGAGGGTGTCGTCTGTACTAGATCCTAAAGTCCGAATTGTTACAGGTCCCTAAAATATGTCACTGGTATTTACCGAACTGGATATCCTTTATACTGCATCGACAATGCAGTAGAACAGGTATCATAAATTTTAGCTGTAAAACCGGTCGCTAGAAAAATTATTAATATTATACATTTTTGCTTGAGAAGATACTCAATCTCACTTACAAGAAAAAATAATAATAAAATTTCCTTCTTAACCAATTATCTTCATAATGTTACCGGTAATTATTATATTAATGATCTGAAAGGATGCGTGTATTAGATAAGTTCGCATGCAGTTCATTGTAAGCTGGCAATATGTGACTTACACCTAACATCTTCAGTACGAGTCGCATTGGACCATGTTGCATTTATTTAGTAGCATCGACCTTTTTGAAGGGAAACCTAATACACATTTTCTAACAGGCTTACCAGTAAGAAAAAGTCATAGTTTTTGGAAGAGTGTTTTAATTTTAATATGCCGTGAGGTTAGCGGTGATGTCGGAAAGGATCTAGGCGTTTTTTATTTTAATAATATTAGTTATAACTAGATTATCGGGTATGGGAAGGTGAGGCGACGACACGGGAAGTGCTAGGGGGATTAATCGAAAGGTGATTAATACAGCGGTTCCCGTGTTCATTATAACAGGTACAAGGGAAAAAAATCCGTAATTAATAGCCGAAGGCGTCTCCCGCTCCGAGCCCTAAGGCTATTTTGTAAGCGCCAGGCTCCCATATATCTCCGGGGCCCGCTTAATTCGAGCCGCCCACTATCGCTTCCCATTACTCAAAGACCCGGGGTTTTTTTCCGTCCGGGATTAGCCCCGCCAAAGGATACCTCTGGGAGGCCCTCCCGTAAATCGAGATCAGAACTTTTTAACCCGTTAATTCGGGCCGATTTAAAAGGACGGATCGTTTTTTACGGCCGTTCCTTGGGCTTTTAATTCGGGGCTTATCCTCGCGAGGGCGGAGATAATCGAGAACGTTAAGAGGCGCGCCTGCGAGATCCGATTAAAACCCTCGTAGATAAAGCCCTCCTATGCGAGGTGACCCGTGTTTCGCCGGTAGACACGGCCAGAAAGAGAGGAATGGCGGCCCGGAAGAGCTCTAGTGCGTGGACAAAGAGAGAAATCATTCGATCTCCGTTTTAAACGGACTTAGGGTGGGGTAGTCGGGACGACAAATGGCTCCGACATGGGGGTGGGTACACAGTCGAGCAAGTGCTCTTCAAGACGACCTTAATCAGTCTTCCCTTTGCCCTTTCTCATTAAAGCGTTGTAGCGAAGCAAAAGAAGAGAGCGTTAGGAAAAATAGCGCACTGGAGAGAGAAATGGAGTGGAGAAGAGTCAAAGGTGTGAAGTGAATCCTTTGTCTGGACACAAACATTTAGACAAACTAAACAAACCAAACTCACCATCAAAAGAACTGACTCAATGACATTCCCCTTCTTTTGTTACAATACCACCTCAATGCACATCTCCTCCGCCTTCCTACCAATATACTTTAAATAAATGCTTTTCTCTATACATTAGTTTCTGCTAAATAAACTATTGGCCCACTTCTCTTATCATCACATATACCCAAATTATTATATAATTATACAGATAACTATAAAGAATATCCATGAAAATCTTGTTATATGAATGCTTATGACATGTCGTCAACCATTCCTCTACAATATTACAAAATCTTCAAATATACCTGCTGCCTGCATATATAATTTAATTAAATGACCTTCTTCAATTTTCTAATAACAATAGTAATGTTAAATTTTAAATAAAATATAATTGTGTCCTAGAATTTGTTTAAAAAATATCCTTACAAATATCATTATTAATATCTGAATATAAACTACTTTTTTGTAAATGACATTAATATAACACATGCAATACTTAATACAGTGTCTAATATCAGTTGATTATCCTCTGCAAATATTAATTTATTGTATATAAATAAAAATGTCCGATTATTAATACAACAGAAAAAGAAAAAGAAAATCTGTTCCTTTAAAAAAATAAAAGAACAGATTTTTGTTATTTTATTCAATTTATAAGTATACATAATTATCTCTCCGTATATAATTAAAGTTTTGTCTGTACCTTAGTCAGAATTGGAAAAAAAAATTAATACTTTTTCTTTTCATACATTCCGAAAACCGAATCCGGCCTTAACTTTTTTCGTGTATGTATGTGTATCAGTCGCCACCAGTCCGACTTTATACGTAAAACTGGCTAAACGAAATAGATTAACTTTTTTTCAGAGTTGAGTACAAACATGTTGCACATGCTGTCGGCTTGGTTTCATCGAAAAATATTGAGTAGAACTAAAGTTATTACAATTTAAAAAAAAAAAGAAGTGTAAAATTATGCGTTTGGTCGGAAATTGGCCCAAACCCACTTGAAAAAGCCAGAAATTAAAAAAAAAATTTACCCCCCTTAAATTTACCCGTCATTAAGATCATTAAGATGGCGGTCGACACTTTAAGGTTTTTTGGGGGGCTTATTGCTGCTGAACTGTAAGTCGTATCTAAAAGCAGATAGCACCAGCGGTAACTGGTTTCAAAAGATCTACAACATTAAATTGGATAAGTGGTAAGAATGTAATCAATGCTTTATTTAAATTTGGTATTATAGTTTTTGCCCCAAGTATATTTATCAATTTTTTCGGGAAAACGATTTGTTGTGGAAATAATATGTATTGGAAATCGGTTTTCTAGAGTGAGTGTTAAGGGGATGTGATCAGAGGAATATGTACGTTAAATCAAGAACTTGTAGGGTCTGATGTGCAAACCATTCGTTTTGCACCATACTAAATCTATAGTGCTTTCGCCATTTTTATTCATCAAGGTGAAATTACCTGGTTTGTCCGATTCGGTTCGTCCAATCAGCAACACTAAGAGTCTAGAGTTTCGAGTAATTCACTTATATCTTTCCCACAATAATTAGATACCGTGTCAAGAAATGTCCAAGATCTTAACAGATTTCCCTTAGTTTCTTCGTCTCGCAATTGAAATTTCAGACTCTGCCATTCCAGTCGCCTCCTAAAATAAATAATTTGTCGTCTTTGAGGTCGCTAATTACAAAGCGAAGGGTAGTTTAAAAAGTTACTTATAGAGTTAATAATCCAAGCTTCGGTTAGAATTAAATATTACCTAAAATGAATCTAGTGTTCATATTCTGTAATCTAACCACAATCTACCACTAGACACAAAAACTTTTGCCTGTATCAAGTTGAAATTTTACAAGCCTGTTTCAATTGTACTTTAGACGATGTCTATAAATTTTATTAAACTTTACGTTAGAACGTATGATATTGGTAAGAACATTGTTTTCTCTACTTTAAACTTTTACTTCCGCTTTAATAGTCCTATTTTTTAAATACCTTTATTGAATAAAACATATTAATACATAAATAATATGTTGGTACATCAATTTATCTATTTTATTGATTTTACATTTTAGCACTACATAAGGTTATCTCTCTACTAGAGAACATGGAGTCCTGAGCTGTGGAGAGAGAATGATCTGTATCACTTCATAGCAGTGACACTGTTGGTTTTACTCAAAAATTGTATTTGAAAAAAATGTTTGTGTCATTGAATAAATGAAGTGAGATTTTTTTCCTGACCTACAATTCCAATTTTAAATTTGAAGCTTACGTTTACGGGAGCGTTGCGAGCAAACGCTTTGGCGGATAACGTTGTCCATCAAACTCGTCATGGGCATTGGTAAAATGAACATGTGCACCAAATTTCAACTTAATCGGTCAACTTTTACTCAATTTATCGTCATCGGTTTCGTGACGGTCGATTTTGTTACTGGTTGTTTTTTGCGGATTCACTCCAATAAATTTGGAAACAGTACATTTATTTTGTAAAATTATATTGTTTTAATGTAATCAAGACCAAACGATTGCAAAACACATTTTTTTGTAATTTAAAACACGAGACTTTAGAAAAAAAGGTTTTGCTTAATAAGTTAATAAGCGTAATCACGGAACAAACTAGTGCTTGAATTATCATACTTAGATAGGATTATGCTAAGGCTCCCTTACGTGCCCCTGATATTAAACCACCTTAAAACTTAATTACCCGTTAAGCTGAAACGTTTTTTTTTTTTTAGCTCAGAAACCCTTTTTCCAACTTCTAACAGCCCTTTAAAGGAAGCCTTTTTATGGACTCTATTAAAAAACATTGTTTTGAAACTACGACGACCGACATTGTTATATATTTTTTTGCAAAAGGGAGTATAACATTTAAGCATAAAGTGAGAGGACGCTTTAGAAGTTTTAGAATTAATATTAAAAAATATTATTAAAATGAGGTGGTACGTGGAAACAAGTGATATCGTGTGTGAGATTTGGTTTACTAGCCAAGTTAGCCGAGTCTTTAAATTAAGTACAACCGTTCTACTTAAAGAATGTTAGTATCATACCACCAAGCATACCAAACTAAACATTTTAATTTATCTTCTGCACCAAGTAATTATGTACTCCTATACGAGAAAATCTAGTACGAGTTGTATCGCATTGATGTTGTGTAATTTGCTTACCTCTGATATCTATTTAGTATATCTGAATCTGCTTGGATTTTTTTTAATTAAATTAATTAAAAAAAAAACTTTATTTCTTTTAAATAATACAAATAAACAAAAATGGACTATTACACAGAAATTACCTCTCCACAAAGGGGAAACCAGAGGGTGGAGAGGGAGCTCTATTATAATTTAATTTGATATAATTTTATAAATTAAAAAATTCAATTTCTTTATAAATATAAAATTAAAATATTTTGGGTCTAGGATTTGAACTTTGGATTCTTGAAATTAAAAATAACTGAAATCTACATGAAATAAACTTTACTTATACACATTATCAATAACGAGTGAAAATTGAAGATGTGACTGTAATAACCATAATTTTGTTTTGATAGCTATATGCTTCAGTCTTCTATGTCACTATTGAGTGGTTGTTGTAGGATGTGCTGTTTTATTTTTATATTAAATTGGTGGTTACTTGCATCTGATCGTAGAGGAGGGGGTAACTGGTTAAACCATGCGGGGCCGGAGTAATAAGTAAGGATTAGGCACAAGTAAGGTATTAAAGTAAGCGTATCAAACTAAATATGTTAGTTTAGCTTCTGCACTAAGTAATTATGTACTCATTTACGAGAAAATCTAGTACGAGTTGTATCGCATTGAAATTTTGAAGTTGGCTTTTTTTCAGTGAAGGGATCATTATCTCTGATATCTATTTTCTATATCTGGATCTGCTAAATTTGGCACAAGTAAGGTAGGGTACCCACAACATGCGGGTTTAGATGTATGTAATTTTTTTTAAAGTTTTATTTCTGGTCGCTCATAACACCCTTCAGCGTTCTAGAGAGATTTTCTTTTTGACGACCTCAATAGATCTTCAGAGATTAACCAATTTTTAAGTCGAACCTGCTACTGAGTATCTACAGGCAAGTCGAATATTTCGATGTTAACTCTTAGCAACTTTAAATTATAATTGTGTCGCATATTGCCTGGGGCAGCCCCAGTATAGCTCATATTCAATTTTTTTTAAATGTAATTATTTGTTCATGTATTGGGTGTATTAACTCTTGAAATCTAACCTATTCAAAATGTCCGTAAAACATCGCAACTAGCGTCCTCATTGGACTTCGAACCGTGAACTAGGTATTTATGTTTTGTACCTTTGTTGTAAATTTCGAACATTGTAAATATTTAAATCTGGACTACCACAACAAGAAATTACTGTTTTAACTTAACGTTCGTAAGGCGCATCATACATTGATCCTCTATTGTACAGGGTTGTATTAATAAACTACATCGTTAGCCTTATCCTCGTATCTCTCTGGGAGATTAATGACTCGTTACGTGTCGTCTTTGATATCCGGCGAGCCATTACCCTTTACCGGATATCGAGATGTAAGCCATTAACATTAATATGGATCAAACCATCAGAATAATGAAGGGCTCTGTCCTACTATGGGAGTAGAAAAAAAATTTCATGCGAGACGTGCTCTTGGGAAAGTAAGAGTTACTACAACCGTAGACAGATGAATAAACACAATTTTAATGTCCAAGCTTGTTCTAAAATTTAACCTACAAAAAGGAATTTTGTAGCAAAATCGAAGTGTTTTCAGTGCCTGATTGTCGCTTCTAGCACTAAGGTGATCGTAAGCATCTGCCAGAGTTCGCAGTCTAATTCTGAGAAGTTATTAAACTTGAACTTAATCATTATAAGGTACTCAACTGAATTTTCGGAGTCGTAGTGAGTGGCTACCATTTTTTTAATGTTCCTTTAACACTTAGCGCTCACCTTAAAAAAATTAGGTTCCCTGCTGCTTAGTGCTAAGTTTACCATACACCTATATACATTTGCATAGATAGACACGCGTCCGGAATTTGCCCAAGAAGGGAGGTCAAGACTCATAATATATTTTATATATATATATATATATATATATATATATATATATATATATATATATATATATATATATATATATATATCTTTATCATCATTTCCAAGTATCGTAAGTTCCACAAAGGCACTTCCATATAGTCCTAAATACAAATAAATTTAAATTATTTATATTTTTCTGTAATTTTATCACTTTGAATCTGTTTCCAAATTGTCATAGACAAAATTTAGAACATATTAAAAAAAACATTCGTACTTTTGGGAAGTGCTCAATTAAAAAGTATACTTACGTGATTTGGCACTATTGGCGACGATATACACATATAGCATCAAAGAACATCTCAGAGAAAAAAAATCCTTAAAATTAGGACATTCCATGCATTTAAACAATTTCTAAATAAAATGTTTATTTTAAAAAGCAAAAAATTTGGGGATTGACAGCAACAGATGCGAAGCAATGTTTCCTTCCTGAGATATGGGCCTCTAAAAATGCAAGCCATCAATTAACGACGAATGCTTGAGAACATTGTCACAATATGTTTAATGCCCATTTTTACTGTGCCAATACCAACATATTCAAATTTGCCAACATATTCAAATTGCTCGAAGTCATTAAACACTTCGAGGATGAAAGTAATATTAAACTAAACTCTATAGTTATATAGGACCAGCAGTAAAGAGCTTCACAAGGAACAAATAAAATATATCGATTATTAATTCAACAATTTAACGAAAATAAAATTACTACGACACTATATGTTGAAACATGGAGTAGGAGGAATTTATCGATTATTAAGAACGTTTTTAATTTTCATTTAATTCTTAATTCTTCATTTATACAAGAAATATACACGTTTTACTCATGTATTTTTTATTAGAGATTACATTTTGTTCACCTGATTTCATTTGGAGATCAATCGGGATGTTTAAAATAAAGAAAGCGGTAATTTTAAAGGGGGGGGGGGATTCGGGCGCCCAAAAAGGGTAATTTGAGGAATCGGAAACATCCCGCTAGGAGTGCCACCGAGCCTTAAAGTGTTAAGGACAAACCCCATGACACAAGCTCTTGAGAGGACAAATTTACAACTTCTGCGGACAGACGAGTCAACCCAATTTTAATGTCTACGAGCTACTTCAAGACAAAACATCCAATTCTCACTTTTTGATAACAACGTTCATATATTACAGGAGAGATAATAGTAAAATGACAGAAATATCTGTGTTTAATGTCGGCAAACTTTATCTCCAGCCGCCATACTCAAGTGCCCAGCCTATGAGGTTATTACGCAAATATTAATATATCTCAACTATTATTGATAATAAGAATCTTTTCACATAACATATCGCACATATCCACTACAGTTTACACCAAGAGATCGGATACGAAACCAAAATATAAGAGCAAATCTTAACATCCAGCCCGCGTCTGAATTCATTGAACAACATCAGCTCCGTTGGTTTGGACATGTGACCAGGATGCCAGATGAAAGGTTCCCACGTATGGCTTGGAAAGCGCGGCCTGAAGGAAGAGCAAGATCAAGAGGTCGCCCCAGATGCAAGAGGGAAGAAAACTTTGTGGACTCCCAAAGAAAAAGCCATCTCCTGGAATGAGGAAAAAAGAAAGGCCACAGGCAGAAGACTGTGGCATGCTGTCTGCAAACCCCGACACCCTTAGAGGTATAAGGGGACGACTAAGTAAAGTACCTAACATATCCACTCATGAACTACGAAGATAATAAATAGAATTTTATTTGGAAAGGTACACAAAAAATTATTTACAAGTAATTTAAGATAAATAATGTATATATTCATGGCAATTTAATTTTCATTTTCAGCTAAACAATTCCAAAGATATATTTTCGATGATAAAGGTTGTTTATTAAAAATTTAAATGATATAACCACGAGGAATATGTAGAGTGAAGCGGGGAGTGGAATCTATGGGTTTAGGTGTTCGTGTGAGGGAGCTGGACTGCACCAAGCTAATTCCAAGGTCTTTTTTCATCTCCACACTCATAATATCCCATCATAAACTAAAACGGTTCTATTTGTCTTACATTAAAATAAAATACGTCTATGCATATTTTTCCGAGGCTTATACGTTGTAAAAGGTATTTTTTTTGAAGAGCGAGTATATATTTTTTGTCGGCTCAAGGGTTATAAAGGTCTATTGAGTGTTGCTCTGTGTGCCCCCACCCCTTTTCTCTATAAGCCAAGTAAATTGAAAGACTCTAAAAGGAAGGGCGTTTTTTTGGTACGGAACAGAAAGGTAAGTTGTTACCTAGGGTTATATGAGGTCCGTGAAAGAGTCTGATAATTGGATCACTGATTGGAGTTTTCGACCCTTAAGAGCTTTCCACTTTGTCCGCGCCGAGGGTCCCTAATCTAATTCCTCACGGCCTCCTACTCCCCGCCGACTCTGTCCGCCACGAATTATGAAAATTTCCCATTTTCCAACCTTCGATTCTAATCTACCGATTGTAGTCACTCTTTTATTGTCTTTTTTTAGAATAAAAGGAAAGGAACGTATAAAAGTCAATTTTTAAATTTAGTCACTTCGAGTTGTTGATTATAAAGTTTTAAACTAGAAAACAAGTTGGAACTCGGAGGAGGAGGAGGGGTCATCCTGTTTTACGGGCACATTATTATTACGAGGTTTTTGCAGGTAGGTAGGTAGGATTAAATTAGAGAGGGAGGGTGCGGAAACTCATTAAGCAGGTATCGGGACCGGGAAAATCGAAGGGCCGCTGCAACTGTGATTAGGGCCCGGAGGACCCTCACAAGTAGGAGGGATCCAATATGGCCGACTTTCGGGGGAGGAAGGGTCCACCCTCATTATTCCGCCTCTACCCCCTACTCCCTATTTATAACAAATGAGAACCCCGTGTCCCTACCCCTCTTACTTTTTTACAGATAGAGGAAAGAAGAGAAAAATCGTCCCACTTATTTAACAAATTCTAGTGCCCAGGGTAGACATATTAAAACCGGGGTCTAAGAGCCTTGTGTGTAACCGAGATGGATGTCGGCTTCTCTCGGCCTCCCCGTAATTAACGCCTCGGTTCCGCAGCCTTCTAGACAAATAAATGAAACTTTCCCTCCAAGTCGGCTTTCCCCGAGGAACGATCGATCAGACCTTGCAAAACGACCCCAGCTACGGGCTGTGACTATTTATCCAGAAAGCCCCTTCCTATGTCCCCAAGACTTAAGAGAAACGACGTCCTCAGCAGAAGGATATATTTATTTATACGGCCACTAGGTGGACGTAGGAGAAGCGGGTAGGCTCGGAGCTTAGAAGCATGCTTAGCACCTTTAACTCCCTCCTTTACCCTGCAATCCCTCATCCGCATATTATGTAACTTTCTTCTTTCTATAACTTTTATCATTTTACCTATTTTGCTTCCGAGCTTAACGAAGGTAACGGAAGCGTTGTGTTCACTTTTGAGCAAGAAAAAATTGTATGGCTCCAATTTTAAAAATTGGAAGACAGAAATCCGTTTCAGCATCAGGTACATTTTTGGTCTCGTGCCTGTCGGTATGTGTGTCCCGCGAACTCTTCTGTGTGTCTGAAACGTGTGACGATAATTTGAGTAAAAGTTGACCAATTTTGATAAAATTTGGTAGACATGTAAATTTTACCAATGCCCAGGACAAGTTCGTTGGACAAAGCTATCCGCCCAAGCGTTCACGAGCAACGCTCGCGTAAACGTAAATTTAAAATTTAAAATTTAGAAATTTTAGGTCAGCAAAAAATCTAATTTAATTTATTCAATGAGACAAACATTTTTTTTCAAATAGAATTTTTTAGTAAGGGAGTTATTAAAGAAGAAGTATCAGTGACTTGATTGCCTTAGTTTCAGTACTGCTACAGCCAGTCTGAACAGGAGGTGGCCATCTAATAAAAACTATTTCTCCTGTATTCCGTGCCATGCTTTCAACTAAATAAGATTTTGGTTCAGGGCCTATTTGTTTAATGCACCCTTCCTGCCAGTTACTATCTGGTTGTTTTTGTATATAAACTTTATCTCCAACCTTGATGGTTGAACCTGGAGGTTGTCTTCGAGAAAATAATGTTTTTCGCTCTATGGCGAGATTCTTGCGCGGTGTGCAATATCTTTGAAACCGTTCTACAAGTTCCTTATGGTCCACTGTTTCAATATCCACTTGAAAAGATTGAAACTCCGGAATTGCCGTCGGGCCCATAAAGTGTTACAGCATGGCGTTCATTTGACTTTCTATCAAGTCTGACTGTCCAGACGCCAGTAAAAACAAATTGAATTGAAGATGTCAGTTATTCCATGCGTCTGACAAATTCGTTGACTTGAAATCCAACTTGGGGAGTGTAGACGTCCATGTTGTAGGAAAATAGCCCAAACTTCGACCTGATGACGTTGGGGTCTTCGTTTTCGTTGCCTTATTCTGCTCTTTTTTCTAATCCCTCTTTTTTTTATCAATATTCACAAATATTAATCTGTTATAAATCTCCCATAGCGTTTTACAGCATCGAAAGAGTTTTCAGGGCAATCTTCCTCAATTAAATTTTCTCTATCTTTATTAATTTCGGCAACTTTGGCTTCTATCATTTCAAATGCACTTTGTAAATTGTTTGATATCTCTTTGTGTAAATTACCTCAAGCTAAACCTGCCTATATTCCATCTTTTACTGAATCATATGTTGAACATCCTAATTTTAGTTCTTCCAATGATCGCCATGGTTTACATAAAAGGAGTAAGGAATAAAAGTATTTTCAGGTATTTTTTCAATATCATAGAAATAATGATTTATTAGGTAAGGTTGATGAAACTTGGTTCCACCATGTAACTCATAATATTCCAGTTTTGATGCAGCAGGTTTAGATCGAATTTTATCATAGTTTTTTTGTAAATTCGTATAAATTTATGTTTTCTAACTGCTCTGGCCTCTTTGGATAATGATCACCAATCCACGACTCGTAATAAATATCTGTGGATTCATGTGCATCATAATACCAACCCTAGACTTAATTCTACGATTTCTAAACATGTTTACATCTAGCCATCTTATTGTTGTTAGAGGATCAGTTCCGTACAGAGGAAACCCCTCTTTCTGGATTTAAAGGGCAAGCGTGGTGCACCCTTTCGCCCATTCATTCTAATACAAAATCTTTGTCTGTGTCGGTTATTGTAGTGGAGAAAATAACTTCCTCTCTTCCTGAGTTTGAAACCCCAGAAGATCATTGGGACTCCTACTTAGCGTACCATTTAGCCAACACCCAGTTTTGAAAGACTAGGGCAGTTGCGGCAGTCTGGGTTGCGACCTCTTTGGTGAAATAGTCACCAGCATCATTCTCACTGTATTCCTTGACATACCCAAGCTGCTGGGCACTATCTTTGGATGTACGGTTTTAGATTGTGTTGGTGACTTAGCGGAAGCAGCACACTTGTGTACCCTGCACTCTAAAGTTTTCAAACAACTTTCTGCTCAAGAATTGGAGTTACAGCGCTTTTGGGCATTGAAAGAGCCTCCTGCTGCGAAAGCCAACAATCCCGAGGACGACTAATGCGAGTAGCTTTTTAGGGAAACCACGAATCGCCTTCCCAGTGGTCGTTAAGTTGTACGTTTACCGGTCAAGTCTTCGCAGTTTCAGTTTCCTGGCTCGGAAGGTATGGCGCTTCGCTGGCTTGCTCACTTAGAAAGCAAGTTAAAACGAAGTCACACGTTAAAGCTTAAATACCACTACTTTGTGGGGTGTTTAGCATCTTCCCCGGCTATAAGCTTAAAACCAAAAACTCGGATTATGAATAATTTCAGTCTAAAGGTACATTACTGCGTATATTTCCCTAAGATTAACTTTGTTGCTTCCCGGAAAGTTAACTTTTAATTTAAATTGATTCTCAAGAAGTCAGAATCGAGTACTAATTTGATTTTTGTCATTTATTTTATATAGAGGAGGGATGTATAGAACTAATGAAAGGATTTATGAAACTCTTTGCATCAAAATGTTATCCATACTAAAATAATTCTAATTTTTCTTGAGGACAGATTTTAAACCCATTAAATTTAGATGAATAAAACATTAAAAATAACTTATTTAGTGGCAAAGGACGAGAATCCAACTAGTAATGTATAGTTAATAATATATTAATATAAATAATAAGAAATTAAAACTACTGATACATTAGTGTACCTTTACGCTCCTAAAATGGCTAGCCTAAGCGGGTTTAAGTGTAAGCCTTCATAGCAGTAATCAGAAGACAAGATTAGAGTAGATTATATGGCTATATTGGTTGTGATTAAATAGATGTGCACAGAAAACGGTTCTGTATGGAATGCAAGGACGGATGTAAGAGTTTATTGACGTGGAACTGAAGGGCCTGTTAATGGGATTATGATTGGAAACGATTAACTTCTAATGGGCGACCGTGGACCCAGTGCCAAGTACCACGAGGGAGAAGCTAGGGACAGGTTGCTGAGGGGTCCTCCCGAATACCTTCCGTCCCCTGAACTAATCATATTCAATACGCCTTCCTTCCGCTCCCATATTCCTATTCCTTCCTATTCCTCCCACAGCTCAAACCTAGTCCGGCATTTCCGAACACATCTTTTTTTACTTAATCAAATCGTTTTCCTGATTAGTTATTAGGTAGATCCATGATTTGTATATGTGAACTAGCTGGATTCCCATATGCTTCGTAACGGATAAGGTTAATTTTTAAAATAAAGTTACCAATCAAGCTTCTTACGTTAAGCGAGAATATCTAGAAAAAAAATTATAATAAATATTTATTTAACCAAAATAAAAAAAAAATAAAACATTCTTTAAAATGTTTTCACATTTTATAATATTTTCAATAATTTGCCCATTTTTATTTAATAAAGTATTAAATGATTATTTGTCTTTCTATTCATTGTTTTTTTACATATAAGTTTTGTTAAAACCCTAAGTAAAGAGACACACTCTAGAGCAGCAGTTCCCAAACTTATTTGGCCTACCGCCCTTTCTCAGAAAACATATTACTCAGCCCCCCTCAAAATCTAAATTTTTTAAACTTCAAGCGAACAAACAGAGAGATATGTATCTATATTTCTACCTACGTTCTAAAAGATATATATTATAAATAAGACAGCGAAATTATAAAAGTATTTACAAAAATCACAAAAATCAAGTCTTGTTAAATAATTATGATTGACATTAGTTTTTTCTTGGTTAACAAATACACCAGGGTTGCTTTCTTAAAAAGATCAAGTCTTGATATCATAGTTTTGAACTGTCTCTAAGTTCTTTTTTTCAATCAATTTTAATGACAGTTTTTTACTTTCCCATATAAAGAGAAAGTGTTGTGATGGCGTAAAAATTCGATATTGACGGATTTATAAGGTCCCCTGAGTCCAAAAAAAGTAGTTTTTTTTTTTTAAATTGTCTGTCTGTCATCTGTTTAGACGCGTGGAGCCTAAACTACTGGGCTGATTTGGAAGATATTTGGCAATCATGTTCAGATCATCCTCCGAGTGAATTTTAGTGAAATGATTTATAGCTTCAAATTTTGGGGGCGGTTCCTCCATAAACTGAAAAAAACTTTTTAAAAATTGTTTTTCGAAAAAGGTCCCGACGAATTTGATTAAAAAATTCTAAAATTTAGCCTATTTAAATATGAATCTAACGATATAAGCCGTTTGGTTTCCCGAGAAAAATATATATATAAATATATGTGTAGTATCATGTCAAATGTCAACTGTCACTATATTGTTGTTGTTAAGTTTGCTATATTATTATAGTAAGTAGTTTGGGTTGTTTCCTTATTAAATGATTCTTATTGGTAAGTAGGGTCTAAAAGGAAAAAAATAGAAGTTCACTTTTGCGATATTTCGACCCCTCTTTGGGTCATCTTCAGGCTGACTAGAAGATTACTATTTCATCCTTTAGTTTTTTTAAGTTTAATTTTCTCTAACCTAGGTGGCTATTGTCAATTGTTTTGATAAGTTTCCTTAAAATTCCATAGATATCCTATGATTGTCAGTACAAATATTTGTTACAAGTCAACACTTATTATTAAAAATACTAATTTAAAATTCCTAATTTTTCACCAAATACAACCTCTCAAGGCATGTCTTTGCTAATTTTCTAAAAAAAAGAGTCTTTATTGGACAAAGTAAACAGACATTAGAAAATTGATTAAACCAATATAAGTATAATGTAGACAAAAAATATGATAAGACCACATTAGCCATTCACTCAAGAGTAGAAAACCACAATATAAATTTTTACAATACACAAATACTAGATAAAGAAACTGTTACGAGCAAAAGAGAATTTTTGGAAGCCTCATATATTTCAATATTCAATAACAACATGAACCATAAAGCTGATATGAAGGATTTTAATAAATTTTATACAGGTGTTTATAAAAAATTAAATATTAAAACATAATAGTGGAAAATAATAAAAAGAATAATTTCAAGTAATAAATAATAGTAATTAATAATAATAATTTAATTAGAAAATTAAATCTAAATTTAAATAAATAACATAATATTAAATAAAAACATAATATATAAATTAAAAATATATTAAATTTAAAATAATATGAATAAATAAATAAATAATATATATATATTTAAAAAAAAAAAAAAGTATACTATGACGATTCATTATAAAATGAGGAAAATAAATAAATATAAATAAACAACTAAATTTAACAAAAATAAAAAATTAAGATTAATAAATAATAATTTTATTTTTATTATAACTTGACGTTGGAAATGTTTTGTTTATAATGATTTGACCTTTAATGACTGACCTTATCTCTGTACATTAAAAAAGTAGTGATTGTCATTTGTTTTGATGGATAAAGATTGTTCAATGTTTATTTATAGTATAATCTATCAGAGAAGTCAGTAACTGAAAATACTGTGTATAGAAGGTTACTCACTTATTTTGATGCAGTGTAATGGAAACTAAATTTATATATATTGATTTTACCATTCATTAGTACTCAGATAAAAGTAAACTTTTTTCTTTTTTTTTATTGATGTATATATATATATATATATATATATATATATATATATATATATATATATATATATATATATATATATATATATATATATATATATATATATATATATATATATATATACATTTTTTTTTTAATGTGTGTAATAGATTAATTCCTTTTTTTTATCTTTTTTATCTAATTTTTATTTATTTAATGTTATTAATAATAATAGAATTTAAATTGTTAATTTATATAAAATAGAAAAATAAATGTAAGTGTTATATAAATTATATTAATTGAAAATTTTAGATATATAAAAAATAATATTATTAAATGTTTTATTATTTTAGGCCTGATGATGCCTAGGTATAGGCGAAAATTTGCAAATTAATTAAACTGGCTTAATAAAAAATGTCAGTTTTTTTATTGGCCATCCCTTATAGCCCAAGAAGAGGAGAGAAAAGAATATATTAAAAAAAAATTGTTTTTCGAAAAATTTGATTAAAAAATTCTAAAATTTAGCCCATTTAAATATGAATCTAACGATATAAGCCGTTTGGTTTCCCGAGTTAAATATAGTTCCTGGGAAAATTGCTTTAAACGTGGACGGAGAGAGACCAGGTTCTATTCCCCGCCGATGAGAAGTTATCTTTATGATAAATTTTGATAAAATGTTCAATAATAATGAAATTCGGCTCGCGCTTAGTTAGTCGTTAACCTTGTGTAAGTTAGTTTCGGCTGCGCTTCCCCAAGACAGTATAGAATTTTTTAGAATTGATTATACCAGGGCATGGTATAAAGTTCTAAGTGTGGACTTGTTAACAAAGTCTCTAATAGATAGAATTGTAAAATTGATAGAACTGTAAAATATTTTTCTAATTCTTTTTACTACCCAGTCGATATGGAGTTTCCAATTCAAGTTAAAGTCTATCATAAACCAAGTTATTTGATAGTCTACTTTTTCTAGAACAGAACTGCATGTCATCCTCAGTCAATTTATTTATTTCTATAATCACAATTACAATTCAATACATTAATATCTTTCTGTACTAGGGGATTCTTAACGAACTTGTTACAATAACTAATAATGTATCAAACTTACAAAACTAAGTAATTATTTTGGAGCAGCATTTTTCTTCTCTATAAGAGAAAGTAATTTTTTCATGAGAAGAAAATAAGTCAAATTAATTTTAAAAGTTTCCAAAAAAAAAATATATATACCATGTAAGTTGCATCATTTTTAATATAACTTAAATACCTATATAATGATAAAACGCAAATACATTATTACAATCACAATTTATTAAACTGAACTAATTAATCTATATTCAAATTAACGCACAAAATTTATCAGTGAGAACATTTAATTACTTTTACTAATCACTTTAACATATAAATGGCATTGCTTATTATAAATTATTATTCTAACAACAATTTATAAAATTATATTATATATTTTATGGAAGTACTAAAAATTAAAGCGATTATTTATAAAAACCAATATTTAAATATGAAGACTTACTTTACTTACGTAAGAAGCGTAGTCTGGTAGAGGGAAGTTGTACTAATAAGTAAGTGAATTCAATTTTTTATTTTTTTATTTTATTCCTTATACTCGTATATTGTACAATTAATTGCAATATATTATTTTGAAAATAATATTGCTATACTAAATTAGTTTGTTTTGGCTTGGTTTTTAGTAGACTTTTTAGTACTAGAAAGCCGTTTTCAAAAGAGGAAACAAATAGAAGTAAAAACAAATTAGACTTAATCGTAAGCGATGTCGTCGGACCCATGGAGAACGTCACTCCTGGGAGCAATAAATATTACGTCACTTTCACAAATAATTATTCTAGATACACTACTCTATGAGAAGAAAAGATGAAGTGAGACAAAAGCTTGAAGAATATTTGGGTTAGATAATGAAAAAATTTAGTAAAACTCCCAAGGTTGAATGGCCTGATGGAGGGAGAGAATATATTAGTACTAAAACACAAAAGTACTGGTAGAAATGTCAAGTTCAGAAACTTCAGAGCCAGAACTGAGAAGATCTCAAAGATTGAAGAATGGAACCCCGACAAAAAAATTAACATACTCCACTACACAAAATCCTGGGCAAATATGATGAAATTAGTCGAAAAAGAAAGAAAAAATTGGGTCAAAGCGGCTCACGAAGAATTCGCTTCTCTACGTTAGAAAGGCACATGTGTTTTAACGAACCTTCCTCCTGAAAAACGTCCTATTAGGTGCAAGTGGGTATTCAAGACAAAATACGACAGCGAGGGAAAGGTAGAAAAATATTATGCCAGACTTGTGGCTAAAGGCTAAACCAACAAAAAAGACGGCACCGATTGTGACAGCACATTTGGTCCAGTCGTTAAGCAGCATTAATTAGAAGAAGTTAGAATTTTACTAACGCTGACAAACTTAAAACTAAGTGTGTAACATTATGACTTTAAAACAGCCTATCTTAACTGTGACCTAGAAGAAAACTTTTACATGGTCCATCCCGAAGGATATCAGAAAAAAGAACCGAAGGATATCAGGAAAAAGAATCTCCACTCCAGAAATGGTGTGTGAACTCCAGAAGTCTTTATATGGATTCAGGCAGCCAGGAAGGGCCTGGAATACCAAGTTAAATGAGGCCCTGCAAAAAACGGTTTTAAACGGAGTGACGTGGACCCTGTTGTACACAAAAATCGAAGGCGACAAGATGCAGCTGGAGCAATAACTCCGATGGATGTCTCGTATCTGAGTCTACAAGGAGAAGAAAATTTACTTGATAGCGATGAAGAATACAGATCGGCAATCGGTCCCTTGCTTTATCTATCCACCATGACCAGACCAGATATTGCCTGATGGGCAGTCAGTTACCTGTCTCGGGTGTAGAGTTAGCAAACCTCGATAGCAAGACTAGAATATCGTCAAACGAGTTATTAAATATCTCAAAACTGCGGTTGACATTGAATTAAAATTAGGTACTGAAATTAAAAAAATTGTGCTAGCAGGCTATACAGACGCTAACTGGGTGGGAAACACAGGTGATAGAAAAACCACCAGCAGTTATACTGTCTTCTTATAGGAGAAAGTGCTATTTCTTGGTTAACAAGAAAGTAAATCTCTGTTGCTCTCTCGTCTGCAGAGGCTGATACATAGCAGCTTCTATGGCCTGACAAGAAGCTGTTTGGCTAAGGCAGCTGCTGGAAGACTTTGGGTTTCCTCAGCGAAAGCCCTACTACTATTAATGAGGACAACAAGCGACCAATTTAGCAGTGGGATAAAGCACATTGACATCAAATACCACTTTATTAAAGAACTTGTTGATGAGAAGATTGTAAATTTCGTTTACTGCGAAGGTGAAAACATGATTGCCGATGCTTTAACAAAACCAGTGAATCAGCCAAAACTGAAAAAGTTTAGAGAAGAAATGGGTGTCTCATCGAGTGGGGGGGGGGGGGGGGGGCTGGCAAGGCACTCCAAAATACTTCATGAAAAAAAAAATATAAAATAATATATAGGGGGCGGCAGTCGAGTAGGCGTTTTTTTGACATAATTTTATTATTTATATATTATTTATTATTACATTTATAGTTCTTAAAATGGAATAGGGCTTTATTTCACAGCAAATAAAAGACGATAAACCATATCCCCATATGCATATCTTGTTGATCAGTACTCCTGGCCCCTTGTATTAATTTCGGCTGGTATTTCTGTAAGCCCTGATCCATTGTTCCTTCTAACATCTTACGAATTTCACATCTATAGGCTTGGGCATAGTACTGGCATTGCTTGGGTAGTATTGCAAGCATCTCTTCATTCTTGGTGCTTGGAGCCCCACTGTAAATATTGCCATTATAACCAATTGCGAATCATGACAACACTTTCTGATTTTGTGTGTATATACCTTTTAAGTCCAGTCTAATAAACACATAACAAGAAAAACATACAGTTTTAGGAATTGATAGTTTTAATTGTTATTATTTATTTTTTTATTGCGATGTCTTTAAAACGTTTTTAACCAACTTTTCAAAAATTATGAAGTGTAGCGTTAGGACTAAACTGAATCAAAAATAAACTCACCAACTTTGCATCGATCTATCGATTTCTTAAGTTCGAGATTATGAAGCTGTTTTAAATTATCTAAAAACTCTGGAAAGAAATAATAAAGATCTGGAAGAAGAAAATAGACAACTAAAGAACGACATGAATAACATCCAACAGTGTTCTAGAGTTAATAATTTCCTTCTAATATTTATTTCCAGGACTCTTAGCACCAAGAATGAAGAGATTCCTGTAATACTAGCACGGCACATATTCAACCCTTATACGGTGAAGGGGGGGGGGGGGAGATTGCCCAACCAAACGTAGAGGTAACATTATTTTCACTTCGGAGTATGATTTTTCTAAACATGTTTCCCAAATTATTATTTTTTAAAAGTAAGTCGCGTCTGCATAGACGAGACGGATGACTGACTACAAGAATTTTTTCTTTTAATCAATATTTTGGACGCAGAGGACCTAAAAACGAGTAAATCTATCACAATTATATCCATTCTCTTTATATATAATGCGTACATGAGAAAGTAAAAAAGTAAAAACAAAATATTTCTCGAAAACAATTAGGACTCTTTTAATTAAAAAAATTCTAGAAAGGGGTCCATCTAAGTACGCGGCAAATAGCATTCTTGCCACAGGCGACCGAAATGATTTTTTAAAACTCTTTATACTTGCAGTTATTTTTTTTTTTTTTTATTGGAAAAGTTTATAACTGTGATATTTGACTGACCTTCAAATTTTATCGATGCCCTTTATATAAATTTGTGAGTCAGACAAATGCATTTATTAAAATAGTGCAACTATAATATAAAATGCATTTTAAATATAAATTATTTATCTAAAAAAAAAAAAAAAAAAAAAAAAAAAAAAGTTTAATTTAGCTAAAATTAAATTTAAATACTACAAAGTTTAGGAAAATGTTAAAGTTTCTGGATATATAGATGTATAAGGCAAAGGGTATAAATTTAAAATTGAATCCTCATACCGTTACCTCTATATCGGTATTCACAGACTTCTTTAAACCCAAAAAATGTTATATATGCTGTCAGACGTAGTCAAACCAAGAAAGCTCCATGTTACGATGACATTGCATAATCTTTACATAATGTTTTTTTTTTTTTTTAAAAATACTTCGGTTTTCTTGACAAACCATCTGTTTTGGCTACAGGTTTATAAATTGGTGGGAATTGTCCTAAATTATATAGAAACTGAACGCCCAACCTAGGAACGCTGGTTTTACGCGGGGAAGCACTGGTGGACTGTACGATTATAAAAGTAAGATAGTAAATGGCTGAGAGCCAAATGGGAAAATATTTTGAGACTTACCTCGGTAGTTTTCCCCAATATGAAGATCAGTAAGTAGAGGGGGTTGAATCGGTTGGGGGGGGGGGGGGGAGAATAAATGTCGGATTCTCCAATCAGCGGGTTTTCACAGCGGGTTTCCACAGCGGGTTTTTCACAGTATCAGAGGGAGCGCAGAGTTGGTCCGTCATCAGCGGTCACTCACTGGCCGGTTACGGCTGGTAGGCGGGTGGGGGAATACCTGGAGTCCGAAATAGACACTAATAAATCTAAAACATCTTCTCACCAGTTCCCACCAATTACCCAAACAAAAATAATGTAAAATCCACCATAAATTAAACTGTATTATAGGTAATTAAACGAGAGTAGACGCTGTAAAGTAAAAATATAATTGTGTAAACACTACACTTTATGTACATAAATTTGAGTATGATTTGAGATGAGAAAAATTAACATGTCTTTTGTACAGGAAGAATTTAAAAGCTACACAGACTTGTCCAATGGGTTGCCCTTCCCCCATAGTAGGGAGGGCACCCACGAACAGTTAACAGAGCGCCAGCATATGAAAGCCCTAAAGACTCAACATGCCACCCACCTTGAATGTATAAAATACTTTAACAGGAAGCAAGAATAGAAAATAGCAATGATAAAAATAAATTAAAAACAAGGTTTTCGAATATTTGTAGGCACATTTAATTATTATTGAACATTATACCAAAATGTATCATAAAAAAAACATCTCCTCAGCGGGGAATCGAACTCGGTCTCTCTCCGACCAACTAAATAAACATATGTCAAAATGAGAATACTAATCTCTAAGTAAAATCGTAAATAAATAACTGAAAATTAAACACATAAAATTGTATTAACAATTAATAGTCTAAATTAAACAATCGACAATTATATGAGCCTCTTATAGAGAAAATAATTAGAACACACACATTAGGCTACACAATTTGTGAGAGACACCAAGGGATGTGCCACGCAAGCGTGACCCATAGGAACTGTTCCAACATCAGACATTGCGTCATTAAGATGTTGGCTCGGCATTACGCCATGTCCTGCATCGTTTCGTCGCGTCCGACTCATCAGGGGCCCGACGATGCCCACCCAACTCTGGACCTA
This sequence comes from Gerris lacustris, assembly GCA_951217055.1. Lineage (NCBI taxonomy): Eukaryota > Metazoa > Arthropoda > Insecta > Hemiptera > Gerridae > Gerris > Gerris lacustris. The sequence continues at coordinate 23,498 of CATNVA010000060.1, read as the reverse complement.
TACTAGATCAAGAAGGTCAGATATAGGACTTATCAGAGACGAGCGTGCTCTCATACCGCCATTCTTGCTTGGCTTGGCAAAACACATCAGCAATGTAATACCGTGTTTTTGCACACTGCAATAGGCTACACAATTTGTGAGAGACACCAAGGGATGTGCCACGCAAGCGTGACCCATAGGAACTGTTCCAACATCAGACATTGCGTCATTAAGATGTTGGCTCGGCATTACGCCATGTCCTGCATCGTTTCGTCGCGTCCGACTCATCAGGGGCCCGACGATGCCCACCCAACTCTGGACCTATACTAGATCAAGAAGGTCAGATATAGGACTTATCAGAGACGAGCGTGCTCTCATCTTAATGACGCAATGTCTGATGTTGGAACAGTTCCTATGGGTCACGCTTGCGTGGCACATCCCTTGGTGTCTCTCACAAATTGTGTAATATATATATATATATATATATATATATATATATATATATATATATATATATGTGGGGTGTGTGTATATATATATATATATATATATATATATATATATATATATATATATATATATATATATATATATATATATATATATATATATGTGTGTGTGTGTGTGTGTTCTAATTAATTTCTCTATAAGAGGCTCATATAATCTTGTAACCTCACTATGGGATAGAAGGTTTTTCAAAACATTTATTTAATAAACACATTTTTTATATATGGTTTACAACAATAAGCGCGAAGAGTGTTATAACAGATTGTGTAGCAATTTGCGCCGCAAATTGCTTTGGGAAGTATAAGAATAAATTGTAGATAAAGGGAACTTAGAACCTGGCAAATTAGACTGTAGTATATTGATAACAAAGTAACATAAGTATATGTATAATAGGAAGCTAGGACTCTAGCTCTAGCTAGGAGTCTAGAGTTGAACTCCAAGAGAGAAGGTAGAATCTAGGAGTCTAGAATAGAACTTATAGAAGCTAATTGTCATAGGTAATTTTTTTTTTTTTTTTTTTTTTTTAAATACCTTTATTGAATAAACATAATAATACATAAATAATATTTATTACATAATTTAACTAATTCTAGGAGTAGTATTTTTTCGAATTTTACATTTTAAGACTACAGAAGGTTATCTCTCCACTAGAGAACATGGAGTCCTGAGCTGTGGAGAGAATTCAATAATATTTATTGAATATTGATTTTGTGGCCATCGCCACCTCATTGTGCCTAATTAACTCGTGAGACTTTTTCTGCACTTGTTATTCGATGTATGTATTTATGAAAAAACTCGGTAAACAGGTTACTAGAGTTAGAGGCCGCTCTACTTCCGGTCCGTCGTGAGCCTAGGGGGATTGGTAGAGGCCCTTGCTCCCTCACCATGGAGACTTGTCTCGCGCACACAACGCTCCGCTCCATGGGGTTACGGTGGCAGGCCCTTCTTCTTTCCCTAGCCCTCAAAATACCGGTGTACTAAGCTAGGGAGCTCATTATTTTCTTTCTATCCGACTTGAATCATTCATTATTCTATTATAGTTTCGTAAAAATTATTTACGTCATCAGGGTATATTCTATAGGTTATAGACTACTATACTCAGTTTTCTTGTAAAGTGAAGAAGTGATATTCTTAGAAGGTGCACTCTAGTAGTGTTTATAGATCTTACCCATTTACCTACATCCCTTTGAAAAGAATTTGGAGGTCTAGCCATATCCATAACTACATGATCCTCATAAAATGTATTGGCTTCATTAAAGTAACGTTCAATTGTAGTACAAAGATTTTTATCAAATTGATTCCGAAGACTCGCATCTCCTACCAAAGAATAATATTTTTTCCCTTCCTAAAATTCCAATTTTAGTTTTGAAGCGCACGTTTACGCGAACGTTGCGCGCGAACGCCTAGGCAAACAACGTTGTCCAACGAACTCGTCCTGATCATTGGTAAAATGAACATGTGTACCAAATTTCATCAAAATCGGTCAACTTTTTTTTAAGTTATCGTCTTACGTTTCAGACACACACACAGACACGGAGCATATTTTGTTGAATGTAAGAGGGAGCTAGCGTAGCCGTGTGAGTTAAACCACGTCTGCTCGGCCATCACTGAATCTCGAGTGGAACGAGACGGGGTTCGATTCCTCGCCGTGACACTCTGATTTATATGGCTCACTATTGATCACATCATACTGGCTTTGGCGGTACTATGTACAGAGGTATGATGTGTGAAATGGCTAGAACTCTCTACCGCGGGGCGTAAAAAGGGCCTAAGTGATGGCCTAATTGCAAGGTTTGAACAAGTGGTTCGTCCTACCCGTCCTAGTAGAAAGTACTAGACTACTACTACTACTACTACTACTTGTTGAATGTAGGAAGCTCGTTACGGTCGCTTCAATTATTATTATTGTATTCTTCCTAAACGTAGAAGTAATTAAAATTTATATTTTGTCATAAATTTGACGGTTACTTTACAAAATTAGTGTTTAATTTTTGAAATGGATTTTTTTTAATTTATGGTCATAACTTTTTTTTAAATGTTATAAATCCTTCTTGATCTTTTAGCTTTACAATAACATAATAATCATGGTGTAAATACCAGTTCACCACAATTAATTTTTAATCACATCGTAGCAAAATAAATAAATAAAAATCAGAGGGAAGTATTTGCATCCAAGAATTGTTTAGGGTTTCGTAGATTATTTCGCTATACGCTATTATATGCTGAAATAATGATAATAATGGAAGGCTCCAAAAAACAAATAAACAGGTCAAGTGAGTGCTAGTCAGCACACAGCGAGAGTCCGTAGGCAACCCTGTATAGTTTAAGTAGTACCCTATTGATGGTGTTTTTTGAAATGCTAAAAAGCTTTGAACTATCCAATGGGTCTGATATTCTCAAAACACATAAACAAACTTCAGATAAAGTATTTTTTTGCCACTGAACCGGACTACAACCATATAAATACATCGAAAAGACCATAGTTATAAAAAAAACGTATTTTGTCAATACAAAATCAAATAATATTTTTTTCGAAATTTCCAAAAAGTGGTATCTTTACTTTTGTTCGAAGAATGTTCAGGAATTTTTTCAGATTTTTTGCACTTCACATAAGCGAGATAGAGGGGGGGGGGGGGCACGTTTCACACCCACTTCAAACTTGCCTACGCTCGCCCTATCAAAGTTATAACCAAAGAATTATATATTTTTCTAATCAGCTCGACGTACCCTTTCATATGATACCCCTCACGGTGTCGAAAAAAAATAAACAAATTTTAACCCTTAAGTTTTTATATATAATATGTGGGTAGGTACAGGATATATACATGCCAAATTTCAAAGTGATCGGACGAATGGTGTAGCCGTGAGAGTAGGCGACAGGACGGACGGACAGACACACGCAGGAAAATATAAGGGTCCTTGGTTTTGCCTATGGACCCTAAAAATAGTGTAGAGTAAGGAGAGTAGAGTAGATTTCCCTGGTTCGATTCCCAGGGGGGCACAATATTTTTTATCGATAATAACAAATAGTTAAATACATTTTTCCCCTGGAAATTTTCAATGCCCCACCATAAGATGTTTGCATGAATTATTTCATAATTTTAGGATTAGCCGTTAAAGGGTGACATTTTTTAGGAGGTAACATTTACTTAGTTATGTTAACATAATTAAAAATAAATTTAAAAACTAATCTTATTGCTCTCTCTGGACCAATAATATTTATTAAAAAAAAATAATAAACATAAATAATAGAACGTTCGATTTTTTTATTGGTTAATATTATCAAATCTATAATCCTATTTATAACTTACTGAAATTAAATGAATATAATTTTAGAATAAATTAACAAAATACACAAGGATGCCTCTACAAAAAAGTTTGGATATAGACACTTTCAGTATTTGTATATTGTAAAGCCTGACTACTGTAGATATAAAGAATGTATTGTGAGGGAGGCAGGGTTGTCCGGGGTAGAGCAATAGAACCCGTAGAGGGGGAGATGGTCTAGCCGAAAACACCCGAGTCATTTATTCGGGATCCTCGTTGTAATCAAAGTACTGCTTCCAGGCGTAAGTGTGGTTAATTAGATTCGACAGCCATTGAAGCTTTAAGGAAAAAGAGAGCAATGGCTGTCAAATCTAATTAAGGAAGCAGGAGAAGTCAGGCAGCAATCTAATAGATTTTTATTACCTCAATTCCTTGTTCCAAAATAATCTAAAATAAATCGATCCGAGACAACTCAGACAGACTTTCTCATATACGAGTTCATAATTATTTAGCCCAGTGTTTTCCATTTATTAGTTTTCATATGTACATTTAATTATTATTGAGCATTTCATCAAAATTTATCATAAAAATAATTTCTCCCGGGCGGGGAATCGAACTCGGGCTCTCTCGGTCCGCGTTTTAAGCTTTTTTTTCTCAGGAACTAGATTTTTCCCGGGAACACGGCTTATATCGTTGGATTCGTATTTAAATGGACTATATTTTAGAATTTTTTAATCAAAATCGTCGGAATCATTTTCGAGAAATATTTTTATTTCTCGATTTTCAGAGTTCTTGGGGGATAGCGCCCCTAAATTTGGAGCTAAAATTCATTTCTCGATTTCGCCTAGGGGTATGATTTTTCTGAACATGTATGCCAAATTTCATCATCGCCCCAGTAGTTTAGGCTCCAGGCGTCTGCACAGACGACAGACAGACAGACAACAGACAGACATTTCTTTAAAAAAACACTTTTTTGGACTCAAGGGACCTCAAAACGTGTAAATCCATCAAAATCGAATTTTCTCGCCATCACAATACTTTCTCTTTATATGAGAAAGTAAAAAGGGTTCTGCTTTACGACCATAAGACTATATAAATGACAATCTTTCGCAATTATCAAAAATAAAATTTAAATACATATTTTTATCACAAAATTATTTATTTAAGAACCTCATAACTAGATAGATTTTCCTCTTTTATAGGTTTCCAGATTAATTTTTCCATACATCGTATGGAAATTCTTAAGCCAAAACCAATTGGGGGTACTTTTGACGATATAATAATAATAACAATAAAACTTTATTGAATAAACATATAAATATAAATAAATTACATAAATAAATATAAATAATTTTCGGGTGACTAATACTCCCAGTTTCGAGCTTCTAATAAGCTCTTTCCTTGGGGAAATAATAGTAATTTAGAGCATTTGTTTATGTTTATATGATAACTGGTAAGAGTTAGGGAAAACAGTTCCAACAAAAACCCTAGACACACACTTTTGACGAACTTGCTCTATGTATATATGTACATTATGTGAATGTGTAAAAATCTTAATGGAAATTTAGAAATAATGAATTAGGCGCCTTCTTGTGCCAGTGGCACAAAGATTATATAGTTCAAGATCATAGTCACTAGCTATAAGGTGTATGTGCTTGATCAGCTCATAGACTACGAAAACAAAATCGTAGTCTTACAGGAGTAAAAAAGGAGTAGAAATTTTATAATCGATTGTTTAGAGTTTAGAGATATCGAGTTTGTTTATCAATATGTCTATGTATATTTATAATGGTTCTTGAAGTGGTGACTTGCTAATAAGTATCTTATCTATATTTACAGTATCTTATATGTGAGCATTATTTTAAAAATACTATAAATAATTTTTCGGGGACCTCAACAGAAACATACGCAAGTTGAGCAGCGAAGAATGCTGATTTTATTAGGGTCCGTAGGCAAAACCAAGGACCCTTATATTTTCCTGCGTGTGTCTGTCCGTCCGTCCTGTCGCCTACTCTCACGGCTACACCTTTCGTCCGATCACTTTGAAATTTGGCATGTATATATCCTGTACCTACCCACATATTTTAAAAATATAGCGACTTAAAAAAAAACATTTTTCAAAAAAATTAGGGTATAAAAACTTAAGGGTTAAAATTTGTTGATTTTTTTTCGACACCGTGAGGGGTATCATATGAAAGGGTACGTCGAGCTGATTACAAAAATATATAATTCTTTGGATATAACTTTGATAGGGCGGAGCATAGGCAAGTTTGAAGTGGGTGTGAAACGTGCCCCCCCCCCCCCCCCTCTATCTCGCTTATGTGAAGTGCAAAAAATCTGAAAAAATTCCTGAACATTCTTCGACCAAAAGTAAAGATACCACTTTTTGGAAATTTCGAAAAAAATATTATTTTATTTTTTATTGACAAAATACGTTTTTTTTATAATTATGGTCTCTTCGATGTATTTATATGGTTTTAGTTCGGTTCAGTGGCAAAAAAATACTTTATCAGAGTGTGTTTTGAGAATATCAGACCCTTAGGATGGTTCAAAGTAAGCTTTTAAACATTTCAAAAAAACACTGTTTATACTTTACAGTTATACACTATATAGTGTGGCCTACGGACCCTCGCTGTGTGCTGACCAGCACACACTTGACCTGTTTATAAATACTATTGGGAAGTCAGTAATAAACTTCAGCAAAAAATATTGGTTGTTTCTCATTTCAGGCCAATCTCAAGCTAAGGGAACAGTCGGCGCTGGGTTAAATAATGGAAGTTATGTTCAGAGCATTTATCTGGGGAGAAGTGAACGCTGATTTCAGTACGGCTTCGGGAGGGATGTTTTATTTTGGTTGCACGAGTCGCCGGTTCGGTTTGGATCTTCAAGAACGTCTGGTCCCGGGTTGCCGTTATTTTACAGGTAGAGCAAAACTAGCTTTGCTACTCCAACATGATATTACACTTTTTAACTATTTTTGACATGGGCAACTCTCAGCTTGCCCAGTGACGATCTATTACCCGGGAAAATATTTGCATTTAAGGAACCACCAATAATAATCACAAACAATCATAAACAATCCCATATAACCACCAACAGCAAATATAATAACCAATATAAATACCAACATATAAATAACCAAATATAATTAAATGCCTCTCAGTGGCAATTAGAGACTTACATCTTAATTGAACGCATGCGCATTACTCTCTATAATGAAATATTTTCCAGGCTTCGAAAGTCTAATCAATATATTTGTTCGTTTGGGTATGTGAAAAATCGGCTGTTGTTAATACTTATAGCATTGCTTAAATTTTGTACTTGAAAGTTAATTTTCATTGGAAATGCCCTGTGTTATTTTGTCCGATATACACTAACTACCTGTATTTCAAGTCTTTATTTCGTCGAGTGAGCTTTATGTCATTAGCCTGTTCTAGCTATTCCTTTATACTTGGACGTAGAGAATAATCACTGACATTTGACCAGATTTTTGCTGTGCTAACCTTCTTGTTTCTTTCAAGTATAAAGGTTACACGGCTACATCTTGCTTTTATTGCTTGAGCACAATGGGCTTGAGTCGTTTCATTGTCTACTCCTAATAATACTTCCGTCACAAATCACCCTCCATTTTACCTGACATTTATCCCGAGTTAGGCTTACGTCTACAAAGGATTTGAATGCGAATAAAACAAAACAATCTTGACAAATTCGTAAATCCTCATTATTATGTACAAAACATATTTAAGTGGTTAGTGTTGACTATAGAAGGCTTGGCCTAACCTCCTGACCGTGATGAGTACCAAAATGTAACAATTACTGAACAAAACTACAATCTAACTTACGCTCTGTGAATTAAATTGTTTTCACCTCTTCGGCTTTCATACCTATTGCTCATCTTTTCCCTGCAATGCTTTCCCCAATTATCGTCCTTCTACAAACATCTGACAATTTATTCCATAAGAAACACCTCCAGATAAGTATTTTTTAGGGTCCATAGGCAAATCTTGGATCTTGGACTCTTATTATTTCTTGCTTAACGTTTGTCGTTAACGCACCTGATGTGAAACTTGTTATAACCCAAACACAGGCAAAGTATAGGAATGCCCCAAATATTCCCTTAAAAACAAGGAGTGACCATTTTTACTAGAAATATGGTATGTGGCAATGTTAAATAAAAGAGGAGGACGCCCTTATTAATGTTATATATATATATATATATATATATATATATATATATATATATATATATATATATATATATATATATATATATATATATAATGGTTTCGTTTTTGTGCCAATTCACCTTTGCGCTATGTGTCTTTGAAAATTGTGTTTTGTGTCCATCCACATTTTTATCACAAATAAACGAAAAAAATCATAGTTATGCTTTCCAGATTTTTTCGAGGGAAACATTTAAAAATGATAGCTAAATCAAAGTTTTGAATGGCCGCCTTCTTCAAACTGCTAAAAAAAAAAAATAAAATGTTGCGATCAGATCGCAATTGCTTGCTGGTCGAAGAGATGTCGAGTGTATAAGTTCGCAATATTTTTTATGTTTTTGGGCAAAAAAGTTTAACTTGTATTTCAAATCTATAGCGTTACGTATCCCTATATAATATGCAACAATTAATGTTAAATGTAAATGTAAGGTTTGATAAAAGCAACATAGTTTAACCAGCTAGTTTCATTGATAAAATTTATTTACATCATCAGGGTTACGTACATTACTAGACTATGCTATACGAACAATTTTACATGGTGAAGTTTAAAATAGGTATGATTTAGGAAACTAGGTATAGAGAATAATTTTCTAAAGAAAAGGACTCAAGGTGGGGGTCAGAATAGAGTTGAAAGGGAAACAGCTCTGACCAGGTAAAAGACCTTGATGCAAGATAAAATTAATAGCCAAACCGCCCTTTTGTGGCTATTAATGTGATTCAAGTAACATAACATTATAGGGGAAGGATACAATGATCCCCCACCGCCCGGAATCGATCCCGGATCACAGAATTTAGGGCCTCAGTGCTCTCATTGTAATAATAATTCTCCCTTGTCCGATTAGATCTATCAATTCCAATTGTTAGCGCAATTAATACTATGTATAATATATTTTAATTACATACATTTTTTTACAGCTATATACATACTATTAGTTTCATTATATTTTATTCTTTTACATTACGTATTACGTTGACATTTTAAGCATCCAAAATATGTCCCAAAACTGTCCCTACTGGATATGTTATGGAAGTCCCATGGACATTAGAAGGGCGGACATCGGGTCAGCCCTAAGACATCCAGAAGCAAAAGTTCCACCCACCACAGGATATGCCAATACACCAAGTGACTGGTCCTGTGGATATCCTAGGGACAAAGTCGTGCTATTTGGGTTGTCATGTCTGCTCGGCCATCCATGAAAGGAGCAGCAAAGCGTCGTGGGTCCGATATTCTGATTTGCATGGCTCACTAATTATCACAACTACACTCGCTTCGCTGGTACACTTTACCGGTATGATGAGGCTAGAACTCTTTACCATAGATAGTATAAATGGGACCAATAAGGGGCTTAATTGCTAGGTTCGATCATGCGGGTCGTCCTAGCCATCTAACTATTATCGCCACTGTAATATAATAGGCCTTACGTGTCTGCACAGACATTTTTAATAACTACATTATTGTATATAGTATATAGGGGAACTTTAAACGTGTTAATCGATCAATCTAATATTTACGCCAATATTTTCTGTCTACATAAATGACTAATACCTATATGAAAAACAACCTGGGCGGATCATTTCTGGTGGAGCTGAGTGGTGCTTGGGTGTATATTTATCAAGGATCTTATAAAATAGGGATGGAGCTAAGCGAAAAAAGTGTCGCCAAGAACTTGGAAGATCTAGTAGGATAAATTACCTGCCCGTATGATTATAATTATAACTATAGACGATGAAGAAGAATGAGAAGAATTCGATCAGGTTATGATATTTTTAAAACTAATTTTCTTTCATTCGTGTTTCATATTTCATATATAATATGTATAATATTTACGTTAAACTTTTGAAAATTGTATGTATTACATTTTTTTTTATATTCACTATAGATATTTTTGAAGTAAACTGTAACACAGTAAAAAGTAACAATTTAAATTAATATCAATTATTCGATTATAAAAAACTATTATAATAATTAAATATTATTAATATATTTTTATGTGAAACTGTAAATATAAAATAAAAAATCCTTGCAACAAGAAAATATTTAATTAAAAACTTGACAAAAAAAAAAAAAAAAAAAAAAAAAAAAAAAAAAAAAAAAATGTTATAGATTGTAACCTTTTATTAAAAATAATCAATGGATAACAGTCGGGAAGAAATTCATCCCACTGAAAAGTTCTTAGCATGCGCAGTGGTAATTTTATGTAGATTTTTTTCCATGTTGTAGATTACACCCAGGAGGTATGTTTAGTGATCCATCCCTATTTTATAAGATCCTTGATATTAATTTGATTTAGCTGAAAATTGATAACGCAATATCAATAATCACCTATTGAACAGTTTTTAAATATGTTTAATTATAAATAGATTAAATTAGATTTTATAGTATTTAATCAAGAGACCTCAACCCCGAGTCCAAAATGTGAATTTAAAAAAATTATGTTCTCTCTTATCCTACCTTTTTATTTTCTCATACCTTCATTTACATACCCTTTGGCCAAATTGAAAATGAATTTTGCCCTAAAATAGGGGGCGCCACCACTTTAAAGCTATTTCTCGAAAAAGGTTCACACGATTTTAAATAAAAAATTCTAAAATGTAGTCCATTTAAAAAAGAATCCAACCATTTAAGTAGTTTTCTCGGGGAAAATATAGTTTTTGAGAGATTAGCCATAACACGCGGACGTTGAGAGGCCGGTATCGATTCCCCACCGTGACAAGTAATTTTCCCAAGTACTTTCTGATAAAATATTCAATAATAATTAAATGTAACTTTGTAAACTCGAAACACCTAATTAATAACATACATAAAAACACTAGACCAAGTAATTTTATGTATAATCATATTATATAAGAAAGTTTAGTACGTGTTGTATCAAGCCGTTTTTTTATATTACACCGTTATCATAGATTCTTTTCTATAAATGGAAGAGCAACGAAATACGTAATGTTAAAATATAAAATATCATCGAAATACAAGTATGGTATGGTGTATGGTATGTGGTGGTACATAGCTATATAAAAAAAAGAATGGTGAAGTGTATGTAATAAAATGCATTGTAGTATCAATTGCGCTAACAATTTGAATTGATAGAGCTATTTGGAGAAGGGAGAATTATTATTATAATGAGAGGACAGGGGCCCTAAATATTGTGATCCAGGATCAATTCCTGGCGGTGGGGATCATTTTATTCTTCTCCTCTAATGTTATGTCATTTGAATCACAAGGGCAGATTGCAAATAAATTTCAACTTGTTTCAATGTTCAAGGTTTCATTAATAAATCAATTTTTTAAGAACTTTTATTTTTTAATAGAAAAATAATCATTTATACTCACAATAATCGAAAAACTCGCGGGGAAGTACTTGCGTCCAAGTACTTTTTAGGGTTTCGTAGATGATTAAGCATATACCCGTTATGTAAGTATGATTTTTTTTTTTCAACATCAAGGGTCCCTGGTTCGAACCCCCGGGGGTCACCATGCTTTTTATCGGTAATAACGACAAGATAAATTACATTTTTCAGGAAATTTTTTATCACCCCACCATAAGGTATAATCATGAATTATTTCGAAATTTTAGGACCAGCCGTTATATAGTAGTTGGGGAGGGGAATTATTTTGGGTATATTTTAACTTATAAAATCAATAAAGAGTGACAAATTTAAAAAGCATTTAATATATATATTCGTATCCCTCTTCAGCAGCTTTCATTTGATACCCCACTCAAAATTTAAAAAAAATAAAATTTTGGGAGTACTTCACTTTTTCCCGCACAAAATTGGCAATTTTTGAAAATTGGGGATGCGCTCCCGGAATTTTAATCGCTCTACAATAATATATTAGCATGAATTATTTCGAAATTTTAGGACCAGCCGGTATATAGTGGTTGGGGGAGGATTTGTAGGTAATTAAAAAAAAAACAGTTTTAGTTTTTATTCTTGATACCCTGAAAAATATTAGAAAAAATATTAGCTTTATTTAACTAGATAATTTCATTTATAAGTTTGTTCCCGTTATATAATTCTGTTTGTGATTCATTGGTGGGTCACTTAAGGGATAAATTCAAACAAACAACCTCCTTCAAAACATCCTTAGCTATATTTCAACCCTCCCTTGGGTCATCCTCAAGCCTAATGAAAACTCTGAACTAGTCCTACTCTTTAAACATGGTCGATTTCTAAAATAAATATTTCTTGGGTCATAAAATTATTACCTATTTTGGTAACTTGTTATCACATATTTCATAATTAGTCTCCACTAAGCACCATATAAACCAATAACAATAACAAAGTACATAACAAACAATTAAAATAACTTTATAAAACAATTTATTTTATATTTTTATTTTTTATTTTTTTAAATTAATTCCTACATTTTATTTTATCAGTGATATTTTTGATATTGTACTGTATTTTTGATACTGTGATATTGTATTTTTTAAATTATATATATATACATATACATATACACACACACACAACACATGTTTAGGAGCCCTATATCGTCATCTTGCGGGGGGGGGGGGGGGGCGAAATGTTTCGCTGCACCCTTGCAAAGATAAATTGGTACAAAATTGAAACCAAATATATATATGTACTTATAACGTCCTCCTCTTTCATTTACCACCCCACTTGATGCTTTTCCATTAAAAACAAAAAATTCAACCCTGTGATTTTAAGTGAAGATATTTTGGGGTTTTCCTATAAATTTCCTGTGATTGGTTTAGTACACATAACATAACTCCAATGTTTAAATATATTTATATTTATGTCGTGTACTTTCGGCGATACAAGTTCGTTAGAAACAGACATGGATATAATAATAATAATATTTATTTCCTCCAATAAAATAATTTTCAAAAATAATACATAAAATAATTACATTATTATTTAATTTAAAACAAGTAGTAGTTTGCTTGATAAATGTGGAGAGAGTCTTCAGTAAGTGCAGATAGGCACCTAGAGCGAGGTCTTCGTCTCGATTTAATTATTAACATTATTAACGTTTTTTACGTTCGTTAATTCTCTATCTATTAGTGGATTTTTTTTTTTTTTTTATAACTATACATCCACTTATATCATCTTAAGATATTTATCAACAATCCATAAATTAACAAGTAAGAATAAATAAATACATGAATAAAAATAAGCAAAGTTATTAGTCAGCAGTAAACATGCTGTAATAAGAAAATAAATAAATAAAAATCTTAAAAAACCTATTTTTAAATATAAAAATGTAATAATCTGTATTAGATTTTTATATAAATGTATCTGGGTGGTTCTCAGACTACAGGCAATTTTCATGTCCACACTCTTCAAATTGCACATAGTGCTATAATTTTATTTTATTTTTTAGATAAATTATTTCTACCATAAATATGCAAGTTAAAATTAAATGTAAATATGCTTTAACAACGTTTTTAATAATATTCGGCTATAAAAATATGTTATGAAGTGGTAAAACTGTAACTACCGCAGTTTTTAAAAATGAATAAGACCCACGGTAACTTTAAATAGTTGTAATTATTAACATGCTTATTACAGCATTTTTACTGCTGACTACTAACTTTGCTTATTTTTATTCATGTATTTATTTATTCTTACTTGTTAATTTATAGATTGTTGATAAATTATCTTAAGATGAATGATCCTAGTTTAAAAAAAATATAAGTGGATGTATAGTTGTTAAAAAAAAAAAATTATGTATTTAAAACAACTATTTAAAGACATGGTAATTACATTTCAAAATTGTAAGTAAATTATTTACTTTAAAAATGTCTTGGCAGTATTATGCTAATAAATCAAGGAACAAAATCGTTCACAAACAATTATAACCTGTGTTATAAACAACCATGGTAATTTCAATTAAAAATGTACACACCAGAACACGTGATTTCTTTTGATGGTAGAAGCAGACTCACCTTGAATAACATGAAACTCACTGCCTTTTATTATCAGCAGGCATGCCAAAAGACTTTCGATCAGGGAGAAAAAAAAATATTCCTTACACTAAATTTCTCTACGATTTGTTTTTATTTCGAGCATGGTAATGACAAATAACAAAAGGACACAAGTCAAAATTCTCTGAAAATTAATACAATAATTTTTTTAAATTAAATATTGCGTTATATTAACTATTCACTAGTATTGAATGCATGAATTTATAACTTTTATCCATACACTTTTTTAAGGTAAATATATTAACAAAAAAATGTTAAAATCCTATTTTTGGACTTCCATGGTAATTACAGTTTTACCACTTCTTAACATATTTTTATAGGCGAATATTATTAAAAACGTTGTTAAAGCATATTTACATTTAATTTTAACTTGCATATTTATGGTAGAAATAATTTATCTAAAAAATAAAATAAAATTATAGCACTATGCGCAAGAGATCCCCCAAGTTTCATTAATTTATCTCAAACCGTTTAAAAGTTGGGAGGGGAGGCTTTTGGACCACCCTGTATAATGCGCTCAAAATTTTTTAGAAAACAATATTAAAAACTATCGGGGTCGAATAACATTTAATAATGATAAATTAATTTAGATCAAAATCAAAGTTGTAAATTCGAATACGAGTTAAAGGTTTTTTTTTTTTAACGATCTATTATTATATTTGAATTAAAAAGGTTGTTATTAAAATTGTTTATTTAATTAGTATGTAATAATTTAAAATAAATGTTAAAAAAAAGTCAAGTTGTTTTGTATGGAATCATTGAAATAATATTGTTTTCGGATATCGGATATAAAAGAAATATTTATACATACAAAACTTTACGAATATTAGATTATAATGAGGAAAATTAAAATGTTTGACTTGAATCATTATTGTGAGGGGTTAAATAAAGCTGATTCACGAATGAGTTGAAAATGTGTAACCCCTATAAAGGGAGTTAGTTCAGCTGTTGGCTACTAGGGTCAGTAGCATACAGACCTCGCATGGTTCTCACGAAATCCGCAAGAAAGCAGGACTAGTCCTAAAACAACAAATCCTTTCAACGCTATACTTTTTTTTATTTTATTTTTTTTTTGGTTGTTTTTTCTAATAAATCGAGTAAAACAAACACACACATATATATATATATATATATATATATATATATATATATATATATATATATATATATATATATATATTTATTTATTTTATTTGTTAAATAAATATGATTATAAATTAACAATAAGCTATATATAGGTATATATATTAACTTACCTTCAAAACATGCTAGCTTATAGAGCCTTTATAATTATTAATGCTGTTATATTATTATGTTATATAATTGATTTTTAGGGTCCGTAGGCAAAACCAAGGACCCTAATATTTTCCTGCGTGTGTCTGTCCGTCCGTCCTCTCGCGTGCTCTCACGGCTACACCTTTCGTCCGATCACTTTCAAATTTGGCATGTATGTGTCTTGTACCTGCCCATAAATTTTAAAAATATAGCGACTTAAAAAAAATATTTTTTGTAACAAAACTTAAGGGTTAAATTTTTTTATATTTTTTTCGACACCGTGAGGGGTATCATACGAAAGGGTACGTCGAGCTGATTACAAAAATATATAATTCTTTGGTTATAACTTTGATAAGGCGAGCGTAGACGAGTTTGAAGCGGGTTTGAAACGTGTCCCCCCCCCCCCTCCCCCCTTGACAAATTACGTTTTTTTATAATTATGGTCTTTTCGATGTATTATATGGTTGTAGTCCGGTTCAGTGGCAAAAAAATTATTTATCAGTGTGTTTTGAGAATATCAGACCCTGAGAATGGTTTAAAGTAAGCTATTTAGCATTTTAAAAAACACTGTTTATACACTTTACAGTTAAACACTTAGTGTGGCCTACGGACCCTCGCTGTGTGCTGACTTGCACACACTTGACCTGTTTATTATTTTATATAATAGTGATGCACCACATAAAGGACTTGAGTAGAAAAACTTGCATTTTGCTCTTATATACGCCATATTTGTTTTTAAAATGTCGGCAAAGAATTGAAAATTTAGTAATATGTAATAGTTACATATCAATTTCCTACTCTTCAAGATCTTCAAAACCAGCCTGCTTAACATGTCATGTTATAAGTTGTTAAATTATACACTTTTTGTTTAAGTCGTCCTCTTTATTGGCCACCATCTTGAGAATATTAGTGGGAAATTTTTATAGTTACATATTCTTTTCCTACTCTTAAAGACCGTTCGATTGATGTATAACATGTCATTCTGACAAAATACAGGGTGGCCACTATAAACTGGCTCACCCAGTTATCTCTTTTATTTTTGAAGATAGAGAAAAAAATGTAAATGGTAACCCACCTTGGATTTTCACGTAGTTTTATAATATGATTTCCAAAAATATTTTTATCTCATAGTTTCGGCGGTATCTCTCTCAACTTTGTAATTTTAAATGGTAACCTATATTTTTTATATTTGTTTCTTAAATTAGATTGCTTTAGAAGAAAAATGAGCCTTGAACCAACAAAATCGGTTGAGAATTGACAGAGATATTCAGTTTTCAATGTAACAAAAATGCTATCTAAGTATGTAAAATACTAAATCTAAAAAAAAAAAAAATCATCTTAATTCAGTTTATTTAACTTTGTTTTTCACTTATTTAGGTTAGATGAATGCATTTACTGATCAAAAGTAAAACCTTCATTCTATTCCATTCAGGAACATCGTTAGTGTGACCTCTTTTGATCAGTGTGTCGACTATCTTCCTTTTCTCTAAAGTTTCGGAAAGGAATGGAAAAAAGGTTTGACTTTTGATCAGTAAATGCATTCAACTAACCTAAATAAGTGAAATAAACAGAATTAAGATCATTTCGTTTAATTTGAGTTTTGTTTTATTACAGTATTTTAAATACTTAGATAGCATTTTTGTTACATTGAAAACTGAATATCTCTGTCAATTCTCAACCGATTTTGTTGGTTCAAGGTTCATTTTTCTTCTAAAGCAATCTATTTTAAGAAAAAAATATAAAAACTATAGGTTACCATTTAAAATTACAAAGTTGAGAGAGATCCCGCCGAAACTGTAAGATAATAATATTTTTGGAAACCATATTATAAAACTACACGAAAATCCAAGGTGAGTTACCATTTACATTTTTTCTCTATCCTAAAAAATAAAAGAGATAACTAGGTGAGCCAGTTTATCGTGGCCACCCTGTATATCTTTGGCCATTTAAAAAAAATATTATGTAGGAAATATAAAAAAAAACTGCATAATATGGTTGTAACAAATGGTGAGATGCGCCAGTGTGCCAAATTTCGTTCAAATCGGTTTTGTTTTATGCTAGTTATCGTTAGACAATCAAACACACAACCTCTAAAAATCTCTGAAATGAAGAACTCGAATTTAATGTAAATTTTCCAATAATTCAGTTAGTAGTATTATTATATTTCTGGAAAAAAGTGAATTTTGCTCTTATATCAGCTATATTTGTTTTTAATGTGGCTACCAGGAAATATTTTTCGGGGAAAAACACATACCTAATCTTAATTAGATTAATAATAGGTATATTCATAATGCAGGTTATAAACTTTCTGATTATTCGTCCTCCATATTCAAATACTTATTCAAGACTTACATATTCATTTTATACACTTTAAGACCTTTAAATTTATATATAGCATGTCATGCTGACTGAAAAAAATGTTGTTTAGTGGTCCACCATCCTTAATATATTTAGTGCAAAATTTCCAAAAATTATACAATTGTCAAAAATGATGCTGAGATGCACCTGTGTGCTGAATTTCGTTCAAATCGTTCAATTTTTACTCCAGTTGTATTTTTAGGCAAACAAGCAAACACAAAATTTTCAAAGCCTCAGTGACAGGCTTTGAAAATTTCGTCACTCCTTCAATCATATTATTGAGTGAAGCGAAGCTCTTATTCTACACTTTGCATTTGGTTGGGCCACATACTCCTCCTGAACTTCTGAACCGATCCGCACAAAATACGGCAGGTCATACTGACTAACCACAGGAATATATAAATCTAAAATGGTTCAAATTGGTACACAAAGGTACGGGTTACGTGGTACAAAAGTTAAAATAGTATATGCACTTCATGATGCATGTCGTTGGAAAGCTCTTCAAGAGTACAGTTATTGTTGTTATGTTCACTTTTGTCATATTTTCATTTAAGAGGGGGGTAAAATAGAAAAACAGGAAAAAAATGCGCTTTTAAATTAAAAATTAGAAATATTACTATTTTTGATCCGATTTCAGCTGTTTATTCTTTAAGATTAAAATGCACGCTCAGCTCAATATTGCAAGCAGTCAACTGCATTGCACACCGAATATATATATATATATATATATATATATATATATATATATATATATATATATATATATATATTATATATTTATATATATATATATATATATATATATATATATATATATATATCTTAACTAAGTGGTAAAAATAGATTTTCAATGTGGTGTACATTGAGATATTTATAGTTAAAATATACACATACGTCTTCACAAGTTATTCTGTTTACTAACTTTATACAAATTAAAATAAATTTAATCTGGTTAAGTAAAATTCAGTTTGTAAAAGGCTTGACTGTTTAACTAATGCATACCTGAGCAGCAGACTCGTTTCTCTACCTTTATCGGTGAATCCACCTCTATTAATAATTTAATTAATATGTGAAGGAATGTCGGGCAAGGAATGACATTCACCACTCACCAGTCGAGCATAACTAAGCAATTCCGTAATTGAGCGGTTTAATTCAAGTTTAAATATATAGTTCGTTGCTAATATAAAATTATTTTGTTCTGTTTAAGCGAATAATTTTTCGAGGATGTTATTGACTGTATAAATTTGATAAAACAATGCTGATTGTTACATGTTGTGATATGAGTGTGGCACTGACAAGGAATTGTTTCTTCTAGAGAACTATGTATGTACTCGTATTTAAAAATTATAAATAAATACGTTCTAAGTAGAAGGCTTTACTTGATTCACCTCAGTCTAATTTGATTAAAACATTGCTGTTGTGTCCGGCCCATCCCCTTTCTCTTAGACTTATAATAAGCTCATAAAATAAACTATTTGCATCACGCAGAATATATTCAAATTAAAACTCTACTTATTTAATGAATAAAATATTAAATTCGTAGAAAAATAATTCTTTAAATATGTATATTGTTTTAAATATACATATTTTTATTGGGTTCGATGGATTTTGTTACAATGAAATCATAAAAGTAACTTTCCAGAATAGCAACTAAAAATATGTCTACTATCAGGTTCTTTAGATTATTTTATAAAATAAATGAATTTCCAAACCGGGGATTGTCGTAGTAAGACACCAAGGGGGGGGGGGGGGGGGGGGGGGGCACTCCATAGCGAAGCGCGGGAATCCAGCTAGTATATTATTCAAGTTCGTGTCATTAAAGTATACAGTAGCAGGTTTCCTAATAATTCTGTAACAAGAAGGCAAAATATGATATGCCCGATTTTACATATTTTACAGGATGCGTAGTTTAAACTTTGTTTTGCTGTGGAAAATTAGTTTTTTAAAGAAACTATAATCTAAACTAAATGATTACTTAAATAAACAGGTCAAGTGTGTGCTAGTCAGCACACAGCGAGGGTCCGTAGGCAACCCTGTATAGTTTAAGTAGTACCCTATTGATGGCGTTTTTTGCTAAAAAGCTTACTTTGAACTATCCTATGAGTCTGATATTCTCAAAACACATAAACACACTTCTGATAAAGTATTTTTTTTGCCACTGAACCGGACTACAACCATATAAATACATCGAAAAGACCATAGTTATAAAAAAAGGTATTTTGTCAATAAAATAATGGTCGAAGAATGTTCAGGAATTTTTTCAGATTTTTTGCACTTCACATAAGCGAGATAGAGGGGGGGGGGGGGGGCACGTTTCACTCCCACTTTAAACTTGCCTACGCTCGCCCTATCAAAGTTATATCCAAAGAATTATATATTTTTGTAATCAGCTCGACGTACCCTTTCATATGATACCCCTCACGGTGTCGAAAAAAAAAAAAAAATTTATCCCTTAAGTTTTTTTACCCTACTTTTTTTGAAAAATATTTTTTTTAAGTCACTATATTTTTAAAATATGTGGGTCGGTACAAGACACATACATGCCAAATTTCAAACTGATCGGACGAAAGGTGTAGCCGTGAGAGCACGCGAGAGGACGGACGGACAGACACACGCAGGAAAATATAAGGGTCCTTGGTTTTGCCTACGGACCCTAAAAATACAGACACAATTGATGTGGCACATGACTTCCTCCTTTGTTTTGATTTTTGATCTGCGGGTTGCTTTCTATAAACTATAAAAGTTTCATACAAATTAGTTAAGTACTTTTGAAGCTATAGGTGTAAATAAATGTATGTTTGTGCGCATGTGGATGAGCAAAAAATTAGCGCAGAAGGTTAAAACTTATATGGGACCAACAATAAACTAATTTTGACCAACCATACATATTTTATTAAAATCGGAGTAGTTTTTATGATATGTTGGTTCGCACCGAAATTGAGCGACAAACCGACAAACGGATTTCTGTCATGGAATTTTTGAAATCGGAAACATAAAATATTTTCGTTCTTCAGAACGATCACATGGCTTTCGTTACCTTCGGTAAGCTCGGAAGCAAAAATTGTTATTTGTTTTTTATTAAACACCGCAATGACAATGTAGTGTTATTGGCTAGTTATTCTTAAAAGCCATTTTCCGGGCATATCATATTTTTAACCACTCCTAATGTCAATTAAAAAGATGGCAGAGAATAACCAAAAAAAGTAAAACCAATTGAAAAGTAACTTCTTTTTATTATAAAATATATGACCACAGAGCAATTAATTTGAGAATTATCCGATGCATTTTAGTGATTCGTTTGTCATCAGAGAGGTAGATATCGTATGATGCCACAATCTAATCTTGCCTATCTTTCAAGAAAGAATATTGGAATTATGTTGCCACCTTCAAGAAACTTCTTTTTAGAATTATATTTATACATGTCACCTATTTGGGGAGGTATAAGTCCTAGAGATTTAATGTTTTGCCTTCATCTACATCCCACTATCAGCTGTCAGGTAGTGTGAAAAACCCCATTTTTGAAAAAATGAACACATCATATTTTGCCTTCTTGCCACAGAATTATACGTATCATATAACAAGATACATCACAAGTCAACATAGATAAATGTGAGTGTACAGGAAAATCAAGCATTGCCATCACAATAATAATTACCAGTCACATTATCAACATTGCATTTAAGATAATGGCCTAAATGGCTTAGATCATCAACCTACTAATCTCTTGATATATTCATTTTAATATTTAATGTCACTGAACTTCAGCATAATCTTACACTTACTTATTTAAATATTGCACATATCAATTCAACGATGTTAATCAATTACATTTTTGTTGAATCATTGCTTTTGCGTTATATATACATAAATCATATAAAATCCAAATACCTGACTCACTTATCAAGATACTACATAATCAATGATAATGAAATTTCGTATGTAGGTTCTACTAACCTCTAGTTATCCGCTGATATTTTTTTTCACCATCTTGAATCAATCTGGTGGCCATTTATATTTAACATTTGTCATGATGTTTATATTCAGAACCGATTGCTACAGAACTTTGAAATTCAGTAATCAGCTTATCTTTTATGACAATAACAACATGTGTGAAAGGATTTTCCATTCGGCCATAAACGTATTTAAAACCAAGACACCCCACTAACGTAATTATCACTTCTTCATTAAAACGCTAAAATTTGAGTATTGTATTTGGTGGTTATTACTAACATCGATGTCTGTCAAGGAGGGAAAATTGATCCTAACTTAATATATTGAGGGGGAATTAAGCCCAAAAACAGATATTCTGAAGTCAGGAAGTTATAACTTGGGAAAGGGCTTAGGGTGTGATATCCACCTTTTATTATTTCCAATTTCAACCCATGGATGCGATGAGACATCAAGGGAAATACAGGAATACAAAAAATCTGCTTTTCTTGAAAAGTTAAAAAATGCTTCTCAAGTTGTCGGAATCAGTGCTTATAAAATATCATTCTATAATATTTATGTCATCATGCAACGCAATCTACGATATTCACAGTCAATTAATTTGTCGTAATCAATTTTTG
Source organism: Gerris lacustris (assembly GCA_951217055.1). Taxonomy (NCBI): domain Eukaryota; kingdom Metazoa; phylum Arthropoda; class Insecta; order Hemiptera; family Gerridae; genus Gerris; species Gerris lacustris. Next base: position 1,367 of record CATNVA010000060.1, on the reverse strand, counting down.
CTTGAGAGCTTACAAAAGGTAACGAAAGCTTTATGGCCACATACTTTTTTGATCACCACTACATTTAAATGATATGATTTTGAAGATATTGGGACGGTTTGTCAGTAGCAGCCTAAAGAGGCACAAATGTTAATTTCAAGCTTCTTGGCAGATTTATTATGGAATAAAAGAAAATGAAAACATCTGCGAACAACAACACTTTCAATTCCCATAGTGGTAGCGTTATTTTTTATGGATTTTTGGATCTCATCAATTCGGTGAAGCTTTAAGCTGAATGGAGAAACTTTTTAATTTTATGAACATGCAATAAATGGTTATTTATTTGTTTATTTAGGAGAAATATATATATTTTGATATCTATCAAGTATGTTTTTATACTCGTGTGACAAATTATAAGATGATTGGACCTGATGAAGTGGTGTGTCATAGATATCGGCAAACGTATTTTAATTATTTCACACGATCTAGACTCTAGACTATTATCTTGTGGTTTTAGGCATTAACATTGGATTAAATTAAGCTGAGGGTGGAAAGAGTGCGAATGAATGCCGGGTCGGTTAGATGTGGAACCACCCTAACCAAACAAACTTCCATTTCACCCCTTTTTAAAAAATCTCCCATTTACTAATGGTTTTAATATTTAACATTTAGCGTATTATATCCACCTTTTTATCTACGTAATATGCGTAAATTGGGGTTTAACAACAAACCTTTAAAACATATTTAGGAAAATCATCACCTTAAGTGACAACGAGAAATCAACCGTTCAAAAGCATTTTTATTAAATACGATTTCCACCATTTTTAAAACTTAATCAGCTAATGGGGTGACGCAGACATAAAAGTGCTTGTGAGAGAGTGCTTTATTTCAGATTTCTCTTTAGTTTATTCTTTATTATAAATTTTATAGTAATAATTGTTATATCAATACTTACCTTTGATAGTAAATGTGATCAATATTAGTTCGTTATCAATATCAGCGCAGTTGCGTTTCTCGTAATCATGCTCTACATCAATAAAAAAATATAATACATAATAATATATAAACATTTTTTTTTTTTTTTTTTTTAAATCAAATTATAATTATTATTAACTACGGGAAACAGACAGAGAAAAATACACTCAAGCGCTGGGATTTGAACCACAGTCCTCTATATTTCCGGTGTAGCGCTCTACCAATTAAGCTACGCAGGAGAATGATTTTCTCTGACGTTAATGATACCTTGCCCCGAATTTAAGCTTTCAATTTTCCACAAATCTGAGAAGTCAACATTAATGACATAGAACTAGACCGAGAAATAACGCTTATAATTATAAAGTACCCAATTAGTACCTGTACCTAGTACAATCAATTGGAAATTCATATTT
>CATNVA010000059.1:0-32630 GCA_951217055.1 Gerris lacustris | reverse complement strand
CGCTATTTGACTCTGAATCTCTCAAATTTAGCATTTGACGAACAAAAGCCAACAACGATTTTCTTTCTTTTTTTATAGGCTACAATTTTGTTTTTACAGTTTGTTTGATTAAATGCATATTTTCGAGTTATTCGTGAAAACCCGATCAAAAAGGTCGAACAACTTTTACTTTCAATCGCGAATAACTAGAAAAATATTAATTTAAAAAAAAATGGATAGATCATTTTTGACTTAAAATTAGCTTTTCCATCGATTCCTGTGATTAAAATAAAATAAAAAATTTCAACCCCCGAGATGGGGTGGCAACCACCACCAGGGTAATAGCAATGATGATATAGATGATATAGATTTTGATGGTTGGACTATTCTCTACCTACTCTCAAATTTTCAAGTAAATCGATGTATGACGAAAGAATTGCAAGCCAAGGTGCTTCATTTCCTGGACTATTGATATTTTTATTTTATTAAAAGATAAAAAGTCAAAAATTAAGGGAAGTATAGAACTTCTTTACCTACGTAATCAATAAGTCACGCACATTATTCGTCATCCAATTTGTTTCTGGGGGAAGGGGGGGGGGGGTGAAAGGGCAGTGAGTAGGGAGGGATTTACAGGGGGTTACATATTATTATGGTATACATAGAAATGGTGAATACTCAATTTATGATGATAAATCTATTTTATAAGCCCAAAAACACGCTTTTTTCAGCTAAAATCCACCTTTTTTAAAATTTGGCATTTTTTCAAAATGCTATATCTCAGTACTAATGGGTGAAAATAGTCGTGTAACCAGTGATTTGTATAGGAAATTTGATGCTCTTTAACATTGTACTGGTAAAGGTTTTTGGTTTGACGCGTAGTTTTCCAGCTAGAGGCGAAAAACCGAAAAATTGGGGTTTTTCCCCTCTCCCCAAGTTAGCACAAGGGCCAGGAGGTCGAAAACTCAGCATTGGCATCCCAGAGGACCTCTGAGTTACCTGTAAAAATTCTATTAAGTTCAAAATACTTCCAGGTAAATCTACCTGGCTCCTGGACTATAATTGGTGGACTATTAATTTGTAATTCTATTTAAAAATGTGTCGATTTCAAAGTTCTCTATTAAATAATATTATAATATATCTAAATATAAAGATTTAATTGGATTTTTAGTGAAACATTTTACATTTTAATATTATTAGATATACTATTAAATATTATATTATGTATAATAGAGAGGGAAAAACTGAAAAACCCGCACAACATGTAATAGCAAGTCTAGTTTCTAGCCTAATAATAAGGGGTTTAAGAGTATGAAACAGTCCCGTTAAGAAGCTGGTTACTTTAAAACCATGCCGTGACTTGTTGTAAAATATTAAGTGAATGATGACAATAATAAATCAATTCAAAGAAACTTGAATAAAAGAGAAATAGCCAACCTTATAATGTGACACTTTAATAAAATGAAGGGCCGGGCGAATAACGGTGTTAGTCAAAATAAAATTAGTTTCCAGAAAACGAAAAGAAACGTTTTCGTACTCATAAGATACACTAATACTAAGTTTTAAAGCTTCGAAAAATTAAATTTTAGTATTTATGTTATAACTCTATTAGATTGATAATATAATTAGATTTTTTTTAAAACAAACAAAATATCAGAGATAGAAAAAAAAAAAAAATTATTTAAAAATCTAAAGTAAAATAAAATGTATGGGTGAAAAACGAGGATAGTTAAAACTAAATGATATTGTAGAAAACACAGTATTCGAATAAGTACTCAAAAGATAGAATAATAATATTTTTAAAAGCTTCAATAAATTAAATTGTAACACTTATTTGATTACTAAAGCCAGAGGGCAGTTGCTAAACCTCAGTAATAAGCCGTGGATCAATGAGGAAGAGAGATGCTGTAAAATGTGCAGATCAGGGGAACCTGAAGATATGATTCACTTTATTAGCATTTGTCCTGCTTACCTCCCTATAAGACAAAGATATTTTAACACAGATATCCTAGAGACTCAACAAGTATACGCGATACTAAATGGAAAAAACTTCTTAGCTCTTTACAAATATATTACGGAGGCTTACAACCAAAGATTAAAATAAAAATGAATAAATTAATAAATAAAATAAATTGATAGACAAAATAATAATTAGAATAAATAAATAATAGTCAATACATTAATACTGTAAGTTTACAAGAAATATACCAAAATGCATGTTTAAATCTTATGAATGAATAAAAAATTAATATAACATTGATTTGTAAAAGTGTATGTGTGTGTGTTTTTATGTGTATGTGTGTTTGTGTAAGTGAACTAATAAATGCATGTATCTAAATTATCATTGAGCTCACAGCAGACGTCCATACAAGGTCATTGCTTAATGTTTTTATTTTGAAAATGTAAAGGTTTTTTATACTGTAAATGCGATAAATAAAATAAACATATTATTATTATTATTTGATTACTCTATTAGGTGATAAAATTAGAAATAAAATGTCTTTAAAAAAGAATTATATTAAAATTTTATGCAAGTAAAAAGGTAAAGTAAAAATAAAGTTTCATTAAAAATCTTTGTATTTAATCACAAACATAATTAAGCACGATAAACCCTAAAACGCTGTTAGCCTTGTAATACATTGTGGTTGCATTCCTTTTTAGGGTTTAGTTGATAAAATAAAAAAAGAAACCCTTCCTGTGTCTGTTTGCCAATCTGTATGGTTCCAATAACTTTTGAACCAAAATATATAAATACAAGAAACTTCGCAGTATTAAAGTGCGTTTTGACGCGCACACTTGTAAAATATAGTGAACTTCAAATTATCAGCTAATCGATCAATAACACGTTTTTTTCAGAAGTCTGGTAATTTTTAATAAAAATTCAATGTTTTTTTAAAGTTATGAATATTTTTGTGTTTTCTTAATAAACAATTGTTACTTTTTTTAAAAAACAGTGATAAAAATGTGATATAAAGCGGTGTGGGAAAGTTGTCAACGAGGTTTGAAATCCCGGCGTCTCTTATCAGCACTCGCTTACTACTTAAAAAACTGGCTGTCGTGTTTAGTGCTATTAAATTATTAGTTTGATTACTTAAATATAACTTGTCGATGTGCGTAAATTACTCAGTGCTCATTATGTCCGAAACGTTTCTCATTTATAACAAAAGAAAGCTAGGTGAGTTATCACCTGAAAATTCATCAGATCTTGAACAAATAAAACAAGAAAACAAAAAACATAATATGGGGCCGAAAACGGCACCAACGGCATTGACAAAAGAAGATTTAGAAGAAGTAATAAATAATTTGCTTGACGCTAAGCTGGAAAATATTGCGAAAAAAGAAGATGTGGCAGGTTTCGTCACTGCAGTAAACAAACTTGAATGTGATGTAAGTGATCTAAAAGAATAAGTCATTAAGATAGAAGAGAAAGAGAAGAAGAGAGATAAAAAAGTATCCCGAATAAGTCAATCATATACGAAGAAAAACATCATTATATTTGGAATGACAAAGGTAAATAATCTAAATGTTAATGATAAAGTAGCAGAATTCTTTAAAGATACATTAATAACAGATCAGCCACCCCAGTTCTATTTAGCTTATCCTCTTGGTAAAGAAGATACAGAAAATACAACTGAGGAACAATCTGGAGATGCTATGGATACTACAACGCCAGAAGATAAACAGCCTCGGCGAATCCCTGTAATGGTAAGATTAAATACTGATGCTGATGCCCACATAGTTTGGAGTAAAACATATAATTTAAAAAATACAAAATACTTTATAGATGAAGAGATAGACGATGACACGAGAGAAATAAGATCCAAGTTACTCTATATCAGAAAAATCATAAAGAAGCAAATAAAAAAGTCAAAATAAATGTTAAACTAGACTGCATGAACGTGGGAAAGAGGCGTACCTATGGGATGAAAATGAAGGCTTGATAAAACAGACTAAACATGGAAGAGTTCAAGTAAGAGTTATAGAAGGAGTCAACATCTCGGAGGAAATAAACAAAATTTTAAACGGAGAAGGAACTAAATGACTATATGGATGTCAGGAACAGGATCGAAAGAAAGAACAAAAATAAATAAAAGTATCTATAAGAATAAAAATAATAGTTTTGATAATTTAAAAATTTTAACATATAATATAAATGGTCTATATAAAAATCTTAAAGAACCTGGTTTTTGTGAATTTTTGTTTTTGCATTATGTGTTTATTCTTAATGAAACCCATGTTCTTGAAAAAGATTTCAAGAACATAGAGAAGGTTTTTGGAAGTTATAAGTTACTGCATGTGCATGCCAAAAAAAGTAATAAGTTTGGAAGACCTTCTGGAGGGATGTTAGTGGGCTGGAAAAGAACGATCAACAAAGTATGCGTAGTAATAACTGACGCAAAACAGAATTCGGTGCTTAAGATTAAAATGTTGCATAACGAGATCGTTTTGATTCCAGCCTACATCAACCCAAACAACTGGTCAAATGACTTTGAAAATTTAAAAAACATGGTAGAAGATTACAAAAATTGTTCTTGTTTTATCTTGGGAGATCTAAATGCTCGTACGGGTACACTTCAGCATTTAACTGAAGATATTATTGAGAATAATGATTTAAATTTCACCCTTAAAAGCAATAGATCTTCTAAGGATCGAACTAGTAATAAACAGGGAAAATACATGATAGATTTCTTAGAAGAAAAAGGTTTTATTTTACTAAATGGGATAACAAATGGTGATAAGGAGGGTGCCCTCACATATATTGGTCCCAGAGGAAGTTCAGTAATAGATTATGCAATTTGTTCAGTAGAAGTACTAGAACTTGTTAAAAAATTTCAAGTATATAGGATCTCAGCCTTACTCAGACCACTTGCCTATTATATTAGATTTATTGAATTTTCGTAAAGCTTCCTCTGTGAGCATAAATGGAAGGGACCGTCTAGCACAAAAGTTAAAATGGGACCCTGGAGATAAGACAAATTTCACAAAAAGACTAGAGGACCTAGTCAATGAAGTTAATCCAAATGAATGGCCAGAAAATGTTGAAGACGGCTTTCAAAAACTCTCAAAGCTTATAGAAACTTCTTGTAAACCAGCAGGTAAGTTAAGTAAATTAGTAAATAGTCATAATATTAATTTTAAAAAACCTTGGTTTGACTTTGATTGAATGGTTTAGAGCAAGGAAAAATATGTTTAGGGCACTAAATAAATTTAAAAAACAAGATTGTGATGTATTAAAAAAGAATTATTTTATTGAAATAAAAAAAAGTGTAGAGATAAAGAAAAAGATTACAATACTAACCTCATAAATTCACTGAAATCCACTAGAAAATCAGAAGATTTTTGGCCTTTGGTTAAAAATTTAAAAAATAAAAATCCCTCTATATACTGTCAGGTAGATGAGTCAGTTATGGCAGACCATTTTAAACAATTATTAAATTTCAACCATGAGTACCCAACCATTGTTGAGGAGGAACCAAACAATGAAAAATTAATTCACTTAAAAAGTCATCCCCTTGATGAAAAAATAAGCTTAAATGAGCTTGATTTAGAAATAAAAAAAAATAAATAAATAAATCACCGGGGATTGACAGAATTTCAAATGAATTTTATATAAATGCCCCCACAAACTTTAATAAAATGCTGGTTAAATACTTTAATAAAATATTGGAGAGTGGTTGTGTCCCTAAAAACTTTAAAACTTCTGTTATAATACCAATTTATAAAAAAGGAGACCCATTAGAACCGTAAAATTATAGAGGAATTTCACTTCTAAATGTGGTAGGAAAAATTTTTACAGGAATTTTACAAAGAAGATTAACGGATTGGACAGAAAAAGAAAATATTATAATAGAAGAGCAAGCTGGGTTTAGAAGAGGGTATAGTACTACTGACAATATATTTACATTATTCAATACAATCCAAAGTAAACTATCCAAAAAGAAAGGTAAGGTATATTGTTTATTTGTTGACTTTCAAGCTACTTTTAACAGGATTTGTCGTAATATATTATTCAATAAACTAAAAAAGCTTAAAAATAACTAACTGTTGTTAGTTATTCCTTTAAAATGTTTTTTAAAGGTTATCATAAACATGTATGATGGAGCTGAGTCCTATGTATATGGAAATAGCAGCTGTTCAGGTTGGTTTAACGTTTCTTCTGGGCTAAGACAAGGCTGCAAATTAAGTCCCTTACTGTTTTCCCTCTTCTTAAATGATCTGGTTGAGGCACTGGAGGGAGGAGTCTGGGTTAATGATTACAATATAAAATGCTTGATCTACGCAGACGATCTGGTCATCTTGGCTAGTGATGCTGTGTTTTTTAGAGCAATGATAAAAGCTCTTGAGGAATACTGCTCCAAATGGGGCTTAACTGTTAACCTCAGCAAGACTAAGGTAATTATATTTAAGAAGGGTGGAAGGAATAAAGTGAAGGAAAACTTTTGGTATCAAGGGAAGAAAATTGAAAATGTAAACAAATATAAATATCTGGGGGTGACCATTTCTTATAACCTTTCTATGACTCATCATTTACAAGAAAAGATCCAAACAGCAAAATATGCACTGAATGTTATCTGGCATAAAATGGTAAGTAATAATAAAATAACCTTTGAAAATAAAAAAATAATTTTCAATGCTGTGTGTAGATCAATAACATGTTATGCTGGTCAGGTATGGGGTAGCCACAAATATGAGTGCTTAGAAAGATTTAACAGATATTTTATTAAAAAAGCTCTTTTTTTTACCAGAAAATTCACCTTCATATGTTATTTACCTAGAGACTGGTTGTACTTCCTTGCACTCATATACACTCAATCTGCAAAAAAATTATCTACTCAAAGTGTTAGGAGAGCACCCAGATAATAGGTTGACCAAAATATCAGCTTATGAAATAATAAACAAATGTATTAGCTGGGCAAAAGAATGGAATCAACTAGCCAAAAATTATAACATTCCCCTAGAATGGCTTAAATCTAAAAAAGTGAAACCCCAGCTAGAACAAATAGTAAGAGAAGTTGATAGGAGCGACTATAAAGTATATAGAGGAAAGTGGTAAGTCCAATTTTCACTGTCATTTTAAATCTTTAATCAAACCTGAGGAACTAAAAGATAATTACATAAAAAATAAAAACTTAACACCTACAGAAGTCGCATGGGTCTGCAAGATACGTGGAGGTCTTTTGTACCTAAATAATAAAGCATGGAGAGTTGGTAATCAAAGATTATGTCCTTTATGTAATAGTAGAGACATAGAGGACACTTATCACTTTAAAAAAATCTAAATTAGCTTAAAAATCAAGTCGCCCATTATTATTCTTTTAAGGGGGGAAGAAGGGGGAAAAGTAAACTTTTATAGTTATTTTGTTCACAATGTGGACGTTGCGCGTCGAATGGCGCAAACCGCAAGTCTCTAGCTCTTCTGGAAGTGGGTAAACATTAATGTCAGTCAGTGAGTCAGTTAGCCATGCGGCTTTATAGTATAAGACATATTAATTTAGCACGTTTTAAAGTGCGCAGAAGGTTGAAATTAAGCAGGTGTTATCTGCAGGCTACTTTCGACAAACCATAAAAATTTCATACACATCACATGATTACTTTTAAAGATATGGCTGTAAATAAATGTATGTTTATGAGCATGTAGATGACTTACAAATATGAGCAGAAGGTTGAAACTTATATGGGACCAACAATGGGCTAATTATGACCTACCACCCAAATTTCATTAAAATTGGATGTGTAGTTTTTAAGATATGGTGGTTCGCAAAAATTGAACGACAGACCGACAGACAGACCGACAGACAGACCCGGGACCAAAAATGTTCCCTGATGTTTGAAAAGGATTTCTGTCTTGGAATTTTCGAAATCGGAGATATAAAATATTTTCGTTCTTCAGAACGATCACATAGCTTCCGTTACCTTCGGTAAGCTCGGAAGCAATAAGAATGGGTGACTTGATTTTTAAGCTGTTTTGGGGGCTTATTGCGGCTAAACGGTAAGTCGTATTGGAAAATGGATAGCACAAGTGGTAACTAATTTTAAAAGATCTACAACTTTAGTCCTATGAGTTTTTGTCGTATCATCATCGGTTGTACCTTAGATGGTGATAATTTTGTTATTTTATTGTTTTATTTTTTTCCATTTTTGTCTTTGAATGGCCATAGTTTCTATAATAGTTGGCCAATTTTATTTCTGATTGCGGCGATTGAATCTCACACTAATGCTCTTTAAATTGAGTATATTTTATTTCATTAGTTCATCCTACTTGGTGAGAACATGAGAGTAAACTTTTTCCCATGTGCCGTGTCACGTGACCACTTTTTTTGGTTTTTAATATTGTGTCGTATCTCATTTTAAAGGCCTTGATATGTACATTAAAGCTATTTTATTTGTTGATTTTTTAAAAATGTTGTACATGTACTTTAGTACCGATTTATAATTTTGTTGTAGGTTAAAGGGTTTAAATACTTTTTTGATATTAGGTTTTTTAGTTATATGTATTTATTAGTTAAATGAATGCCCTTTTGTATAGTTTGTTTTTTAAAAATATAATTTTGGTACCTCAGAGTACAGGGGTACAAATGTTAAAGTTAATCTTTTATAATTGATGTATATCGTTGAAAAGCTCTTGCATAGTAAATTAATTTTTGTTATATTCTATTTTGTGTTATTTTTAGTTTTGAGGGGGGTAAAATAAAAAAAAACTTTTTATACAGTGGTTTCTACGATTTGTTGCAGTTTTATATTTGTTTATTAAATTAATTATATGTGCGCTAACTTTTGGTGCTTGTTGAAGGCTTTATTTCTCCAACAAATGTTTAAATTTCTTCAACTTTATTAAATATTTACTATTTTTATCAGTGGCGTACACAGGGGGGGGCCCAAGGGGCCCTGGCCCCCCCCGAAATGATTACATACCTCAGACCCGCCATACACTTAAAACCAAAAAAACACAGTACTGACAGATGCATTCGAATTGGCTGTAAATATTTTCCAATAAAAGAAATTAATTAAGTATTATCTTATGGTGTGTATTCACTTAATCACCCCAAATAAGCTCGGCCCGGATTTGCCGATAGAATTAAATTCATTCAACACTATACCAGCCCAATTGTCGACTGGGCCCGGATTTTGCCGATGGAATTGAATTTATTAAACACTATACCGGCCCGACTTGCGGCTGGGCCCGGATTTTGCCGATGGAAATTAATTTATTAAACACTATACCGGCCCGACTGTCGGCTGGGCCCGGATTTTGGCCGATGGAATTGAATTTATTAAACACTATACCGGCCCGACTGTCGGCTGGGCCCGGATTTTGCCGATGGAATTGAATTTATTAAACACTATACCGGCCCGACTGGCGGCTGGGCCCGGATTTTGCCGATGGAAATTAATTTATTAAACACTATACCGGCCCGATTGTCGGCTGGGCCTGGATTTTGCTGATGGAATTGAATTTATTAAACACTATACTGGCCCGACTGTCGGCTCGGCCCGGATTTGCCGATAGAATTAAATTCATTCAACACTATACCGGCCCGATTGTCGGCTGGGCCCGGATTTTGCCAATGGAATTGAATTTATTAAACACTATACCGGCCCGACTGTCGGCTGGGCCCGGATTTTGCATATGGAATTGAATTAAATTAACACTATACCGGCCCGATTGTCGGCTGGGCCCGGATTTTGCCGATGGAATTAAATTTATTAAACACTATACCGGCCCGACTGTCGGCTGGGCCCGGATTTTGCCGATGGAATTGAATTTAATTAACACTATACCGGCCCGACTGTCGGCTGGGCCCGGATTTTTGTAGATGAAACTAAAACTATTAAACACTATAGCGGCCGGTTTTGTCGATGGAAATTATGCATTAAAATAAATTGGGATGCGTTTAATAATAGACCCGATTGCCCTAGATGTTAAGTACATTAAATTAAATGAGGCCCGAGTCAACTCGAATTTTTGCCGATGGAATTAAATTAATTGAATTAAAATATGCACACTAGACTGGCTTAAACGGGAAAATGATGGTTGTGGATTTCAGTAGCAAATTTTTGTTTTGGACCAGGATTGTGTGTAGAACGCTACGTGGGTCCTCTTGTCTATGCGGCATTCCCGTCTTGCTGACTCAGGTCGGACTAGTGTTCGTCGACATGTAGTGGGAAAACAGAGGCAATATAAATAAATCGGTTTATCATTTTGTGAAAAACTAATTCATATTACATAGAGGTATTAAATTTAAATCTAAAAACTCAAAAAGCGTTCAGAAAACATTTGATGTTAAATGTCCCATGTAATAAACCCAGCGCTGATAACCCGCGATTTCGCTGTAACCCAGCGAATGATTCTTTTGTTTTGCAATAGGTATTAAATTTTCTTAGAGAAGAATTCTCTTCTAGATAAAAATTTGAAATTCGTATGTGCTCCAAATCCACGTTTTCTTTTGCAGTATGGATCACGTTTTGCTTCCGAGCTTACCAAAGGAAACGGAAGATATGTGACAGTTCTGAAGAACGAACAATTTTTATGTCTCCGATTTCAAAAATTCCAAGGCAGAAATCTGTTCAACATCAGGGTACAGTTTGGGTCCCGTGTCCGCCTGTCCTTCAATTTTTGCGAACCAACATATCTTAAAAGCTATTCGTCCAATTTTATTGAAATTTTGATGGTAGGTCATAATTAGCCAGGTTATAACATTGCTGATCCCGTATAAGTTTCAATCTTCTGCACCTATTTATTTCTCTTCCACATTCGCACAGACATACATTTATTTACTCCTATATCTTCAAAAGTACTCATCTGATTTTTATGAAATTTTAATGGTTTGTTTAAAGTAGCCCGCAGATAACCCAAGAATAATTTCAACCGTCTGTGCTCTTAAAATATTGCTATATTGATACTTTATTCATGTTAAATTTACTCAATTTTCCCTCCTTTTTTAAATTAGTCAAAATTGGTTTGATTTTTACATGATTTAAAGTATCAATTTACCAAAATTTAAACAGCGCAGAGAGTTAAAATTAATCTGTGAGCTTTTATCAGATAAGTTTTATAAAATCAGATGAATATTTTTTAAGATAAGGTGTAAATAAATGTATGTTTGTGCACATGTGGAAGAGAAATGGTGGCAGGTGGAGAAATGTGGTGGAGGGAAATGGGACCAGATGATTGGACCATATATAGGACCAACAATGGACTTTTTATATGCTAATTAACTGCCATCCGAATTTCATTAAAATCGAAAGAGTAGTTTTTAAGAATTGTTCGCAATGATTGAGCGAAAGACAGACTAACAACCAGAAACGGGATCAAAAATGTCTGATAGCTGGAACAGATTTCTGTCTTGGAATTATTGAAATCGGAGACATAATCGTTCTTTAGAACAATCACATCACATAGTTAAAATCCTATGAGGTGTTACCTCATAGGATTTTAATTTAATTAAATATGAGGTTAGAAATTGAAATTAGAGTGTTGAAAAGGGGGAGAAATTACAATTATAATAAATTATGGGGTATGCTAAGCCCGCATATAAGTTAAATTAGGTTGGGCCCCCCCCGAAAAAATTTTCTGTGTACGCTACTGATTTTTATAGAGCTATTTTTCTTAATTTGGTCTTATCTTTGCTAGGAAGCTATGTGCCACATTAATTGGCAGAGTATTTTTTAAATTGTTTTTAGTTCCTCCTGTAAACCTGAAATTTTGTAGAAACGAGTAAACACATCTTAGCCTTCGATATGTAATTCTTCTGCCCTACTCACACACATTGTTAGTTCATTTAGGCCGAGCGGCCAAAAGAAGCTGTGCGGAGCGGAGCTGAGCGGAGTTGACTCAGCTTGTGAAATCTAATCCCATTGTTTTAAATGTAACGGTGGCCGGCCACCGGTTGCGGAGCGGAGCTGAGCTGAGCCTAGCGGTTCATCTCGACTCTCCGCTTTGTCGGTCGGTTTTGAAAGCTGACTCCGCTTCCCCCACTACCCACATCAATAATATTGACATTTTTATGTTTTGGCTGTGATACATACCTCGAAAAGCGTTATGTTACACGAATGGGGAAGACATAGGATCAAGGTTTCAGGAAGGTATAGGAGGTGTTGAGTCTGCCCACTCTTTGTAGGGATAGTTTCTCCCACTACTGCGCTTGGAACCGCTGTCGCTAGGGCGCGGGTGTCCCCTCCCCAAGCGAGTCTAAAACGCTGTACACTGTTCTAGGAGAATAGAAAAAGTAGGAGCTAACTGCACTCGTTTACATTGCCGCTTAGAGGTCGGCTGACTTATGATTATGAATGATTGGTTCGTTCAAGGACACCCTCTCCTTCATCCCTATCACACTCCGTCCCAAGATGTGTAATACTGCAGTGTAGTATATTCTATTCTACACATCTTGACTCTGTCTGTCATTCCGTCTGGCCCTTAGCCTTAAATACTCTTGATAATACTCAATAATCTACTATTACCGCCCCCCCCCCCCCGCAACTACAACTTCTGTTTAACTGCTCTGATTTGCATCGGACAAACGCCGCAACTGTTAGAATTTTATTCCTAATAAACTATTTTTTTTTTTAAATTTATTCATAAAATATATTTTTTGCTTTATTTTATTTTATTTTTGTTATAGGTACTATAATTTTTTTGCATTTATTATAAAAATATAGGTGACGAAGCTAAAAGATTACTCCTTAATAAACTGGAAAAGAAGAAAAGTATGTATTTTCTTTCATCGTGCACAACATATGTTCCATTAAATTCCTAATTTACAAACGCAAAAATCTGCACGGTCAATTTTTTTTACATTTTCATGTCTTGGCACATAAACTCGATAAGCTTTACCAAATAACGACACGAAAAAACGTTACACAAGCATTACCAAAAAAACGACATCAACAAGCGTTACATAAAAATGTCTCACTGTCTTGCAGACTCGTATGTAAGCATTAATTATCTTTTATTAGTTAATACACCCTCGTAGATCAATGAAAGAGGAATTAAATGGCTAATAAGGTGAAGAAAATAAAGAAAATCACTATTTCATTTGAAACTTTTCGACCAATTATTAATGTCATCTTCAGTCTTGTTTTATTCTAAAATTCAAACAAACATATATAACATTAATTCAAGGTAATTATAATTATTCTTTATAAATTTTGACATATCCTTCTGATCCCACTAAAATGAAGTTTTAATTAAGATTTGCAATTAGTAAATAATATACTTACATGAGTCATTATTATTGTCATTCAATTGTGCCGCTAATTGTTTGACAAAGGGTTATAATGTCTAATAAATTAAGAAACATTTTTCCGCAAAGTGATACTAAACGGTTTTGTCTCCTTTAGATTAGCTAATTGTTTTGTTAAATGTAATAGGTAAATTGATTTTCTATGTAAACAGTTGTAGGGAAAAGCTGTCTATAACCCATACTTTATCACACAATTAGAAAATTCACCAAACTAATTTTTCCACAATTTTATATCACAAAAGGTATTGAAGACAACTCTGCCTTATTTTAAGCATGCTATAGCTAATTGTATTTTTTTTGGATATGACACTAATTTAATGAAGCGTTAATAGATTTTTTTTATCTTTCAGATCTCAGTTAAACAATGGAGCATATAGTAACTCATTCTGTTTGAAGAAACCCTGCTGCAACGGTGACGTCCAATCTAAGAACTGAGAAGAAACATGCGACATGCAAGAAGAGCAATAATATATGTTTGTAAAAGTCGATCAATTTTATGTTTATGAATGTGTACAGGTGAATTAAGGTAAAAAAGAGCAGAAAAAATTTCATGATAAAAAGAACTTTTTATATACTACGTTTTTAAATTTTCTGTTGAATCGTATGTAATGTTGATAATATAATTGTTATTGTTATATAATATATAATGTTAGTGAAAAATAAATAGTTCCGAATTTATTTACTTCACATAAATGACAACCATCCAGAGAACTGATCTAAAACCTATAAAAAAATAAATCTTTGTACAACGGATCTCCCTAACACCAAATCTAAAGCATGCCATCGATATATTTGAAATAATATAATCGATAAATAATATAATCAATATTTCCTGTTTTGCTGTCATTCAATGTTTATCTATCACAAATTTGAGACCCGTCAAAATGAAGATTGCGTAAATATTGGGTATGGCAAAACAAATAAAATAACTTGCGGATTTTTTCCGAACTAACTTTCCGCACAGCAAAATTTGCTGAACACTAATTAAATTCTGCTGAAAGATGGCTAAAAGTATTAAAATAATGCATTGCCATCGTGTTCTGAGCTATGCTAAAAGTTTCAAATGTCTAGCTATTCGAGAAGTTAGTTAGAAATCGATTGCCAGATTTGTACCGGACAAACAAACAAACAAGAATGCAAGCTAATAAAAACGTAGTAAAATACAATTAATATGTATTAAATTATTAAAAATAAATATAAAAAGATTTATAAAAAAGTTGTTAAGCAAGCCTTAAAATTAAATATACAAAATAAAATAATTGATAAAAACAGAAAAATATGGCAATCAAAATAGAGCTTTGTGGGATGTTGTAAAGGAACAAGAAAGTGGGGGTAATGTGATAACATCTAATAATATCGAGTCTATTAAACTAAATGATATAATAATAAATGATAAACAGAAAATAGCTGAAAACTTCAATGACTACTACACTGACTTACCAGACGTCACTTTAAATCATTTTAACAATAATAGTTTAGATAAATATTTAAATGATTTGCCAAATTCTGATAAAACTATATTTTTGAGACCATGTCGTAAGGAATATGAAATTTTAGACATAATAAATAATCTAAAAAATAAATCTAGTTACGACGTTTATTTTTGCAATAATAAGCTTATAAAATCTATAGGGATTAGCATAATGAAACCACTCTGTTACTTTGTTAATCAAATGTTAAGTCAGGGTATCTTTCCTGATATTCTAAAAATAGCTAAACTTTGTCCTCTCTTTAAAAAAGGGGATCCAAAGGAAATGAATAATTATCGTCCTGTCTCTAACCTCCCTTTATTGTCTAAAATTTTTGAAAGAGTGCTCCATAATAGAATATATGAATTTTTAATACGATTTAATTTATTATCAGATAGTCAACATGGTAATAGAAAGAATAGGTCAAAAATCACAGCAGTAAATAAATTAACTAATGTTATCTATAAAAATTTAGACCATAATCTGCAAACAGTATGTGTAATGATAGATTTAACTAAGGCATTTGATTTAGTGGATAATTTTATTCTTATAAAACAGTTAGCTAAATTGGGTTTAAGAGGAAAAGCATTAGACTTGATTTTTTCTTACCTTGTCAACGGACATATTCAGTTAACTTATATATTATAGTATTTATTTAATTTATTCATGTTAGGATGTTAGGTTTGTTTTTCTAATAGGCTATTGTTATTAGTTAGGTTTATATATTTATTATTGTCCTGTTAATTTATTGTTTCCTTTTTGTTGATTTCCCTCCCCCTCTTTTGTTATTATTTATCGTGTGCTGTCTGTGAACGTTTCATCGTTTTCCTGCTGCTAGCCGCCGACCCTCATCGTTGTTTTAGGATGAGAGAGAGGTTGAGGAGGCAAGTTAGAGTAACTCAAGACAGTAGTTAGTTGATGCGTATTATGTTTGTGTATAGTACCAGTGTTTAGTAACCTCAGTGCAGTAGTTATGAAGCAATTGTTATCGACATGTGCAGAGGTGAAGCTTTCATTCGAGAGGATGAACCACTTCAAGTACGGATGATGTTCCACTTCCGTCAGAGCTCGGAACCATTTCTGGATTTACTTGGTCATTGCTCACATCCAGACCCGGACTTCATCTAGTGAGGACCACTGTCGTGAGTCTAGAGTCTTCCCCAAGGAGCGACCATACGATGAGGACGAGCTCAAAGCAGACACACGTCCTTAGAGATTCGTCGAGCGAAGAGAAAGGACCCCAAGCTTCTGCCTAAATACCGGAGGACGACGACTACGACCACGCTAGGCCAACTCCGCAGTGAGTTATCATTTTGTCATTAGTTATCATTAAAAAAAAAAAAATTATTATTAAAATTTAACGTAAATAAATTAAATTCAAATAATTGTTTATCGATTTAAAATTAAGTTCTATCTTAATGAAGAATTTATTTTGATTTCTTATTCTATTCTTATAGTCCACAGGCCACCATAAGAAGTGAGTCACTGATTGATAAAGTTTTCTTACCTTATGGAATCGCTTATTTATGCCGTGTCCACCGATGAATTGGGTATATGGCAACTGGGGGCTGGGCCATTTCTTTTTTGTTGACATGCCAAACTTGCCCTTCTGCGGGAACATTGAAAAGAGATAGATAAAGTTTTGATATTCACAGGATCGTTTAATTAAATTATTTCAAAAACAGTGGTAAAGGTGGCCACCGATAAGAGTGGGCCGTTTTCTTTTCAACGTCCTCGCAGAGCGATATGTTTGGGGCGGTGGCCACCCCAAACGGCCCACTCTTATCGGTGGCCACGTGTACCACTGTTTTTGAAATAATTTAATTAAACGATCCTGTGAAAATCAAAACTTTATCTATCTCTTTTCAATGTTCCCGCAGAAGGGCAAGTTTGGCATGTCAACAAAAAAGAAATGGCCCAGCCACCAGTTGCCATATACCCAATTTATCGGTGGACACGGCATAAATATGCGATTCCATAAGGTAAGAAAACTTTATCAATCAGCGACTCACTTCTTATGGTGGCCTGTGGACTATTATTGTGTCATTTTATAATTATAAATTTAATTTAAAGGAAAAGAAAATTTATTAATTATTTATTACAATGCTTTGTAGAAAGGAGAAAGATTGTGTAATGATTAAAATTTAATTTATTGAATTAGTGTGAAGGGAAGTTGTAGGTTTATAGAAGTTCATTTTGGAAAGTAATTGTAATGTCTGAAAAGATTTATATTTGAATGAAATTTATTTTGAATTATATAAAGATGTTTATGTATTTAAAACTTGAAGATTAAGCCATTTAAAAAAATTTGATGTAACATTCCGTCTGACCCATGGTATTGGCTTTCTAAGCGGGGGAGTATTGTCAACGGACATATTTCCTCAGATAGCCAATACCATGGTTCAGCCGCAATGATTTGTACTTTTGGTAGTTGAAGGGGTGCGCGGGGTAGAGGACCCCGGGCCTTGGCTTCCCCTTCCAGCGCCACTGGAGGGGAGCCTAGTGGGCGGGCCTACTCCCTCCGGCACCCCTGGGGAGCCTGGTGGGGAGAGAGGCTAGGTACCCGGCCCGGAGCCTTCATTCGGCGCCACTTGTTCCGGAGCCTCCGGCTTGGCCACTTCTCCTCTCTCTCTCTCCCTTCCTTTTAGGCTAGGTTCTTCCCTTGTCGTGTAATTTAATTGTAATTTATATATGTATGTATTCTCTTTTCGAGATTATACAGGCTAATATGGAGTAGTGTTTTTCTTTCAGGACCCGTCTCCCTATCACTCCCGTCCTTTCCTCCGCGAGGGAATGTATACCCGTGGGACCCTTTGTTGCACGTCCGGCTATGGGATGTCACTGTAGCCCGGCTTTTTGTCTGCAGCCAGTTAGGATGTCACTTTCTGGCCTCACTCTTCTTTTACCTCTGCTATGTCGTGGTCAGACGTAGCCGGCCTAAGCTTTTCCTTAACCGCTAGCAGGGTGTCACTGTTAGCCTTCCTTTTGTATTCCGCTGGTGGGCTGTCACTTCCAGTGCCCCCTCTTTAACCTGACCGCAGTTCGGTTGTCACGTTCTGCCCTCACTTTTCTCCCTTTCCGCTGCCAGGGTGTCACTGTCAGCTCTTTTAAGTTAGCTGGTTAGGTTGTCACTTTCCAGCCTTTAGTTTAGTCAGTAGGGTTGTCACCTCTGACGCGGCCTCTTTTCCCCTCCGCTATCCGAGTGTCACGGATAGTCTCTTTCTCCATAGCTGGTGGTGGGCTCCCAGCGTCGGCCTTTACATACCCGCCGTTCGGCTGTCACGTTCGGCCTGACCCCCTTTGATGCATACCGCTGGTTGGGTCACAGGAGGTCATTTGTCCTTTCTCTGGTAGGCTGTCACTGCCAGACCTTCCCCTTTATTCCCGGTAGCCACTGTGCGGTTGTCACGTACAGTCGTTCCACACTATCCTGCTTTTGCCCTACCACTGACAGGGGGCCACTGTCAGTCGTCCTTGTATTCCGCCGGCTGGGTTGTCACCTCCGGCCACTAGGATCGGGGTAGTGTGATGCTTTATGCTTTGTTTCAGATGGCCCGTGAGATCGACGCCGGTAGATGCGTCGCCGACTCAGTGTCATGGCGAGTTTGTCTCTTTTCGCGTCAAAGAGAGACTGGCGACCGTGATTGGTAGGAGTCGTTAGTTTCAGGTCCACTTCCTTTGCCCCCGGGACTGGTCGGGGCTATGACAGGAGCTCACGATCCCCCGGTTGTGCGCCCCGCGGCCACTAGGGCCCGGGCGCCGGTGTCAACCTAAATAACTGTAAACGTTATACTGTCATTGGAGATGAGGGAAGTGATGTTTATAATTCTAAACTAAGAGTTACAAATCGTGGAGTACCACAAGGGTCCATATTGGGGCCATTATTGTTTTCCAGTTTTATAAACGATTTAGCAGAGCATATTTTAACTGATAATATTTATCTTTACGCTGATGATGCCACTATGGTGTTTAAGGCAAATTCGGATATAGGAATGGAAACTAAAGTTAATATTGCAATGAATCAATTAGAGACTTGGATTAATAATAATAAATTAAAACTAAATGCAAAAAAGACTGAGTATTTAATACTTCATAACAAAATGAAAAATTTAGATTGTAATTATACATTTTATTATGGGGGTTGTAAATTAAATGAAAGTAAAAATGCTAAACTGTTAGGACTTTGCCTTGAGAAAAATTTAAAATGGGACCATCAAGTTGATAATATTAATAAAATATTAAACAGTAATTATTACCTAATTAAATATTTATCTAATTACTTGAATGAAGCTCAATTGAAAAATATTTACTACAGTAGCATTCAATTTAGGTTGTATGGTTTAGTTTTATGGGGAAATTCTCCTCAAGCTAAAAAGACTGTTAATACAGAAAAAAAAATAATTAGAGCTATTTGTAAAGTTGGGCACAAAAAGTCTTGCAAACCATTATTTAAAAAATTAGAGATTATGACTGTGCCAGCTCCTTATGTATTGGAAAATTTGAAAATTGTTAAGAAGAATTTAGAGATGTATCATAAAGTTGGAAACACTTATGACTATGGTACTAGAAATAAAAATGATTTGAAGATTAATAAGCACACAACTAATTTTTATAAATAAAAGCAGTCATTATAATGGAATACATTTTTACAACAAGTTACCTGTTAGTATTAAAAATGTGAGCAATTTTGATGTTTTTGTTAGAGAGTGTAAATATTTATTATTGTCTAGTCCCTTATATACAATTACTGATTTTATAAAATAATTATTTATTTATAAACTTGTTTTATTTTTAATTGGTTTGTCCTGTCTGTTACCAAATTATAAAATTTTATAAAAGTTTAAAAATTATAAAAATGTATCTGTTAAATTATTTAAGTGTCAATTATTATCGTTTGTGTTGTCTCATTAGCATGTAGTTAAGTAAATTAAAGAATAAATATTTTAAAATGACACCTGTAAGCAGTAATTTATGGATGTATTGTTTTAAAAACTGTGAACATTTATGTTTCATCAATATACAATAATTGACGATTTACGATTGTACATAATGGAAAATTGTACTTAATGTAAATAAATGATCTTTATCTTTAAAAAATAACATTATGAGTAAAAAAATGTTAATTATGCTGCTGATGGCACTTTAAACATCGATATCAGTTGTCAATAATTCATCAGTGATTTATATTTGATTTTTTCTACCGAATAGTGAGTTTAGTTCAAATTAGTACCTATATATACAAGAATTTTCTTGGATTGCACGAGGAATTTTTAATATAATTATGGGGTAAGTAGGTTTAGCATACATTTTTTGTTCTGTAATTTATTCTTTACTGTAATACATTTTCCTAAATACTCTCATAATATAATATGGGATATTATTTCTCTTGGAGACCTATAGATCAAAAAGTATTTAGCAGACAGCAAGCCTCACTCAATTTTGTTTGTCTGCTACCTCAGCAAGTTCATTAGTCTTTATAAAAGTTATAGATAACACTAACAATAATAGCATTTTGATTAGCATTATTTTTAGTGCATATCATTGAGTAATCAATGTCAAGATACGAGCCAGGCCTCAGTGAAAACAAAAATATAAAATTCAGTTATTAAATAGAAATAAAATCGCAAGTTCAAAATGCCATCCACTAGCAAAATTGATGGGGTTCTGGGTTCTTATTATGCATTGCAAATTACTTCTGAACTATTTCCAGGCATTTCGTTAAGATTTTTCAAATCATTAAGTTTTCGTGGTCTACCTACATAGATTTTGGATTTTTAATAACCCAACAAGAAAAATCAAGGGGTAAAAGGTGTATCAGTCCTTCTCTTGTTAATTAAAATAAAATCATTTTTATGAAAATTTAATTACTTTTAATGAATTTGTTCCAAATAATGTGTAAATAAAAATGTTTTTGCATATATATGTATCACATTTTTATAATAGAGTTTTAGATGGATAATTATTGTAACATATTACTTTCTTAATTTTGAATTTTACGCGCTTAGATTATACATATTTCATGACTTTATTGTTACACAGCATAGGGTTTTACTGAACTACTTTACTAAGTTAAATTTTAAACTGTAATAATTGTATTGTGTAATATTTATTTACAATCCTTGGTATTTATAAGACGTTTCTTATTTTTAATATATTCCTAAAAATTGTGTCATACTGACTCTTAAGATACCATTTACGCAGGTGTTTCAGGTTCAACAGGGAAAAACAGTTTTTATAATTTAGAGTAGGGCTGGAAGAGTGTAAATAATAATAAATAATAATGAAGCAACTTCGACAGTTACAGTTCCTCTTAAATTGATTTTAAAGGTAATAAATTAACTTCAACCTATATCAAAGATTTTGCGCTTGAAAATAGTACTTCATTAATTTCTCTATAACCAATATCACAGCAGATAAAGTTAGATTTTGTGATAAAATATGGATTTTTTTTTTTTAAATAATTAAAATGAGCATGGCGCAGAAAATGGACTTTTTTGGTCCCTTAACCACTATTTAATCTTGTTAATTAATCCTGAAACACCCTGTGTATAGTTATGAAATGGATCACCAGACTTGTCTTTCTGACATGCATTGTCGCGTCAACCATTTAAACCCATTTTGAACCTTTGTCTTTATTCTGTATTTTTTTTTTTTTGTGTGTGTTTGTATTTTCTCCCTAATAATTATCTGCAAAGAAACAAGTTTGTTAGTATTTTATTTATATAAATAAATACATATACACACATATGTGAGTGTTTTATTTTTATGCATCAAATTACTTCATTCTACTTTCTTATTTCAAATAAAATAGTTAAAACAGGTAAATTAGAGGGAAAAATTTAAACAAACGGTTCTATATTGTCAATTATACATGTATATTTTATTCTTTCAATAATACAAATAATTAAGTTTTTAATTTTTGACTGTTTTATCCATGAACCAAAGAATTTGGGTACATTGGAGTAAAAACATATTTTTATAGTGCCCAGCAACCCAAAAACTCAAGTTGTTGCAGCATATTATTGGATGAATATGAATGGTCCCATAGGAACTGAAAGTGACCACCTCTCTGGGCTACTTTCAACTAACCATACAAATTTCTTTAACATCTTGGGTGAGTACTGTTAACGGTATAGGGGTTAGTAGTAATAAGTTTTTTTATAGCAATAGATGGGAAAAGATTAAATTAATATGGGACCGTTGAGTATATTATGATCTATTATTTAAATTTTATTCCAATTACAAGTGATTTTTAAGTTATTGTGGTTAAAGTAAGTAAGTAACATGCAGATTCTTTACATGGTTTCACCAATTATAATAAACTCTAGGGTTTCAAAGATTATTAAAACAATATATAAATTAATGTGAAATTAATGTGATTACTGAACAATATATAAATTAATGTGATGTGAAACTTACTTTCTGATTACTGTTAGAAGTAGTAATTAAATCAACTAATGTAGCTGAAAACACAATTTAAGCCACTAATAATGAAACTTAAGAAACAAAAAATTAAGCAGTTTTACAACTAACTATAATTATACTTTCACTGTTTCTTATTATGTTCTCTGTAAGTGATTACAAATTAAAATAATAAAACATGCATTTATTTTCCTCATAAAAAATGCATATAACGCATCTAGCCTTTGGTCGGCAGGTGAAATGCTAAATTACTAAGTATACTAGTACTAAGTATACTAGTACTAAGTATACTAGTAGTACTAAGCTATCAGAGTTCCCACAGGTTTTTGTCGCTCCACACGCATTTCTTTGTATGCGTTGATTTAGTCTCTAATTGTTCCAAAAATTGGTTCCAGATAAAGTTTGCTACTTGATTTTTCCTACACTAAAGTGATGGAAGTTTGGGAAGCAAATCAAAGAACATGCTAGTCATTGTAAGAGATGACGTTGAAAAGTCTTTTTATCTCCAAAGTTTAATATGAAATTTAAAGCTATCATTTCACAATTCTGTTTCTTCACAATATTATATAGAAACCATTCACAGATCCCCCAAAGTACACAGAAAAGTGCATCTTCATTGCTCCTTTTTAGTTATAAAGATTAGAATACCATTCTGTTTTGATGTTTTCATTTTAGACATATGGGTATTGACCAATACTTTTTAAATATAGCTATTAGTTCAATGTCAGTGAAAGATTGACAGTGCCTATATTTAATAATTGGTACTTTAGGATTCATTTAGTATAAAGAAAACGCTTAAACAGACTTAGACTCGTTGTATTTAGTATGATTATTTATTAAATAAATAAATCTCAGTCCAGAGGTAAATCAAAGAACACATCAAATACTTTGATAATTCCATTAAAATTTTATAATTATTTGTTCAAAATCAAAAAAATATGATTGAATACTTTAATATAATAATAGATTGAAATACCTACTTCAACATGAAAAATTATAATTTTACTTTTAGAAAAGAAATGTTTTAAAAAAAAAAACTACTAAAATCATAATTGATGACTAAAATTAAGTCCTTCGCATTAGTCAAAAATCGGTATTTATTATATTTATTTATCAGTTAAGAGAATAATATTTCTTCCCTTGCGTCCTAAATCTTAGAAGCTTAATTCTGATTGTCTTTGTGAAACGCCTCACAGTTAATTGTCTGTTGATAATTTTCTCACAACTATTCCCAAAAATGATTCTATCTGTTAATCTATGCCCGGCTACCAGAAATATGGGTTGGATTTCCTGGTACGGCTCATCAGTATATAAAAAAAATGACGTGTCATCGAGACTGCACCGCACACCGTGCATGTATTGCCTGTCTGAACAAACCTCACAAAATTCAGGGGAATTATGTCCCGCTTCAACACGTAAAAATACGTCGCACCATTGCGACAACCGTTTGAAAAAAAACCCAGGTTTATGAGATGTGAGAGTATAATTAATTGATATGCGGGTAAGATAGCAGTAAAAATATATTTGGCTGAACTGAACGAGATGATACGGTCGAGAATCGCTTGGCGGCACAACTTTGCTTAATTTATACACTTGAGAGATTATATTCCTTCGTCAAACAGTACATTTGTATGATTTAAACATACGAGAAATTATAAATGTATGATTTGTTCATAGGAGGGTTTATATCCCTTTGTCAAAAAAATACGTTGAGAGTCAAAATACGTTAGAGTCCGCCATCTTTTCTATAAACCTATCATATTGTTCAGTTTTACCAAATATTTAACTATAGAACTTTAAATCCGGACTCGGTAGTTCCGTAGAGTACCACCTTCTTGTGTTGGGTGTAACCTACCCTCACACAACTTATTTACTAAATAAATATTTTATTCAACATAAATAGGTTTTATATTTAAATGTAGAGTACATTTGCAATTGTTGCTGTTATAGTGTATGAATAATGTAGTATATAAGTGATACACCTAGTGATAATATAAAAAATGTGTGAGATAAGAGCTATGTACGTAATTTTCGTAGAACCTTCAGATCAATATTTTTTTAAATGTCAGGATGAAATAATTTGATTTCACAGAACTAAACTAAAATCTTATTTGCTTTTAACTGTGTTTGGGATTATTACAAGATACAATTGACATGGAAATAAGCATCGAGAAGCAAGCGAGGAATTTGAAGTTAAACATTTTAAATTGAGACTTAAATAAAGATTTCATTTTGATTCGTTTTAATGAGTATTAGTTTGAAGGAACAACGTTTTAGTATGTAACAGTTAGTTTTAAACAGAACTTTATAATTACATTAATATAAAGTTCTTCGTGTGTTTTATTGTGCAAATTCCTGGAAATTATCGTTATTAATTCTGACTTTAGCAAGTTATTCTGGAATTACTTCAGTAATAAATAATTTTATGGCAAATCTTAAGTTAATGCTACGACTCGACGTATTTTTTGGCAAAGGGATAAACCCTCTCTGGCACTCTTTTACTTTGTTACCCACCCGAATGTATTTATTTATTATTAAATCCAAGTGAACTTTCTTTTGTTCAAAACCTATTGGATTAAAGGTCACTTTGCCTTACTAGATAGTTAGACTAACGGATATTGTCAATTTTATGTACAGAAGTGTGATTGAACATCTGATTTGAATGTTACCACCTTAGGGTGGGTAACAAAGTAAAAAAGTACCGGTATTTTACTATGGTGTTGTAGAGCCTTAACGCATAGAAATTATCAGACTAAAAAATGAATTTCATTTAAGTCACCAAAGTTTAGTGAAAATGAAGGCCCTGCCAATATTATATTTCGGTTGGATTCCCTGGTACGGGGTATCAGTATATAAAAATATATAATAGGCACCATAAACGATTATATAAATGTCAAAAAAAAAAAAAAATGAGTAAAACCCTGTATTTTACAAAATTTCGTTAAAATTCAAAGTCCTGTAGAAATTGATTAGAATGATATAAAATAAGGTGTGACAAGTGCATTTTTTAGGAAATTTTGTCTACTTTAATTTCAAAGAGAACACAATATTATAATTTCGAAGTCGTTTATGAGTTGTTTTAAAAAAATTAAAAAAAGAGCCAAAATTTCGATGTTTTTTGCCTATCAAAAGTTGTCTCCAGGGCTTTCGAGGTCGCAAACTTGGTTTCATGCTCCATGCTCCTCTTACTCTACAAAACAATCCTAAAAAAAAAAATCTTTTACCCTAATTAATGTAAGCTGGAGCCCTCTCAGGCTTCCTATATATTGGACTATTAATCAATTATATTTTTGAAAAATAAGCATCCCAAATCGGTCAAATCACTTGGATCATATCAATAACACTTAAATGAAGTTAATTTCATGTGGTTTACGAGTAATTTCAATCAGGGTGCTAATGGCGAGGGTGTAATTGTTAATTAAAAAAAAAATAATAATAATAAAAGATGGACGTTATTGTGTTATAAATCAGTCAATTCATAAGCAAAAAAATTGTTTAGAGCTCATTTGAAAGGGGTATTCATGTACTTTATAAAAGGTCTCTTGAGTTTTCCCCAAATACTTCACCATTTTCAAGTTATTTAAGGTTGAAGGTTTTTAATTTCGGGTTTCTCGAAAAATAACCGTCCTTCAACGAGCTATAATCCAGTTCGAATTGGGTTTACAGAGGTCTTTAAAAAAACAAATCTCTTTATTTTTTTATTAGCTACATTTTTGTTTTTTTATTAATTTTTACGATAAAATGAAACATTTTAGGGTTATTCATGAAACACGGTTAAACTAAACTAATATGCTACAGTAATGAAATCTAAAACTAATGATACACGACGCACATGACACTACGACGCGTCGGCTACATGACTTCTGAATAAATAAATAGATTTAAAGAGAGAGCTCCTGAGTTTGAGTTACATGATGCACTGTTTCGGCAATAGGACAGTAATGAACATAATGTCGCCTGGCCTCAGTGCGCCCACATCTCTGGCTGCCTCCTCCAACACTTGCCAGCCTCAAGGTACCCAAGTCAGCACTATCTCCCTGCGACTGTTCCCTTCTTGCAAATGGCTTCCTTTGCTTGAACTCTCTCTTGAACTTCTCCTGTAATTGTAAATATATTACATTTTACACCCATAATATCATGTTTTATTTTTTTTTTTAACAACAAAAACCGTTTTTTTAGAGTTTCGTTGGTAAAACCAAAAAAAGAAACCCTTATAGGTTCGTACATGTGTCTGTCTGTCTGTCACTCTGTACGGTTCCAATTACTTTTGAATAAAAAGAGATAGAAACGTGAAACTTTCCAATATTAAAGATCGTTTTGACACGCACACAGGAAAAATATAGCGAACTCAAAATTAACTGCTGTTCAAATACAAAATGGCGGATAACGTCATGCGATTTTTTTTTTTTTTTTAAATTTTGAGTGGGGTATCAAATTAAAGGTATTGAAGAGTAGATTACAAAAATATATACCACATAGGGAAAGTGTTCAATTTTCGGCGCCATTTTGTTAAAAAACATAGAAATTTTGCGTGTCCCCCCCCCCCCTAAAATCGTATTTCCGCTCATACTAAAAATATAGAAAAATATGCAAAATGTGTGGTTTGGTGGGCCATAGAAAAAATATGATTAGCAATTTGATCTGATTTACTGGGAATCCAAGATGGCGGATAATTCATGTCACGAAAATATTTTTTTTTTTTAATTTTGGGTGGGGTATCAAATGAAAGATATTGAAGAGTAGATTACAAATATATATATCACTTAGGAAAAGTGTTCAATTTTCTACGCCATTTTGTCAAAAACATCCAAATTCCCCCTCCCCCAACTACTAATTTCATGTTTACAACACCAACGAAACCCTTTTTACGTGCCACTGAAAAAAATCGTGCATATTTCTGTGGGTGAAATTCGGAATTATACTTTATTGTATGACCAATACGGATATTTGGATGAAACAACTTAAAATGTTTTAAAGATATGTCCTAATTATATGTTAAATATTTTTTGACAAATATAATTCTGAAATAACCTTTTTATTATGAATCAAATGTTTGATAGACAAATAATACGTCAAAATGTATAGTGTCAATGGGAGATATTAAATAAAGTATGAATCATAATAATAAGAAATATGAAAACAAAACATATATTGGATAAGTAAGAATTATACCTTGACGAATATTTTATATCAAATATAGACTATAAACGCAGATCTTTTTAAACATATCAGTAAAGGTATGTTTCATGATGTATTCCTTTTTTCAGTCTTATGATTCATGCCTGATTAAATATCCTTCTTTTACATTGTCCAATCAAACATATATAATATATTTTTAAATCCATGAATGTATGTATCGTTAGTAGTGGTAAAGGCTCTTGGAACTGTTCTGTCAGTGTTTCTCTAGCTTCTTTAGAGTGTACATGTGCTAACTGGCCTTCGGCTCCACTCGTGTTATATTGCATTTTTGAGTAAATTGCCCCTGTTTTTTCCTTACTCACCTGCCGCTTCAGTTTGATTTTTACGTCCTTTCAAGGTAAGATAATACTTTTTCTGAATTACAGTTGTTATATAAAAAGCGACAAATGTTTAAACAATATTTTACAAATATGTTTATGTAATTGTATGTTATTTTTCCATATGTATATAAAAAAATTACATACGAGTATATATATTCCTGTTTTTTTTCCATATTACTGTATATTATTTTATTATAACTTCCTATTTTAAAAATATATTTAATACATTTTTCCCTTTTTATAACATATATATGTGTGTGTGTAGTCTGTATAGACGCTTCTTATGTTTGTATTATAACTACACAATGTAAATATAACTTCATGTAGGATTTGTTTTTGTATAGATGGACAGACCGAGTACCTTAAAAGAGATGCTGAGGAAGTGGATATTCTTTGAATATTTGTTGAGCCCAACAAATATAAAAATATTGTAGCTCTTCTTTTATATTGGTCAATTGTTCTTCACTTCAAAGTGAACAGTGTTCTTCACTTGTCAAAGTTTTTTCACTTCTCTAATTATGTTATGATATTATGATAATATAGGTAATTTTTTGTAGCTATTTCTTAATATAATTTGATTGTAAGTTCAATCCAAAGTATAAAAGTGTAAATAAATATCTGCATAGTTTTATTATTGTTATCGTATTTTTCATTTAATTAAATACATATATTTAAAGTTTATTTAAACAAATGTTCTAATTTCTTCGTCAAGTAATAATACCCTTTACAACACCTTTCCCATAATCCAAACATATATTACTGTACAATACCCCCTGTATTTTTTCAATCATATCCCCCTGAATGTTTAATCAGAGTCAGTACGCCCTTCTGTATGTTAAACGCTATTATGTAGTGTATGCATCACTAAATATTTCGCATGCAAAATACTTACTGAAATATATTTTATGCTGATTATTGTATGATATATACAGTTTGTTCCAAGATAGTGTATCCGAGTGAAAAAAAAAAATCTTATTATTGGGTTTTCGCAAAAATTCCTGGTTGTTCTTAAACCTCTTAAAGTGTTACTATTTCCTTGAATTTGTGTACAGCAGTTTCTTTAAATAATTACTACGAGTTAACTAGCCTTATTTATATGTAATCCAAAACATATTATTTAGAAAAGTGGTTTAATAATTGAAAAAAACAGGTAAATATTACATTTTAGTTAATTTTCTAAAATATTGCATTTGAATTTGTTTTATAAAATAAATAATAATCGAACAATAACTAATAGTTCACACTGTAGACTAAAGTGTGACTATTTTTTGTTGCTAGATTATTATTTATTTTTAGAAAACAAATTCAAATGCAATATTTTAGAAAATTAACTAAAATTTAATATTTTATAAAATTATTAAAATGTAATATTTACCCGTTTTTTCAATTCATAAACCACTTTTCTAAATAATATTTTTGGAGTTCATCAAAATAAGGCTAGTTTATCTTAGTAATTTTTTATTGTTTTCAAGAACATTGTACACAAATTCAAGTAATTATTATCACTTTTAGATGTTTTTGAACAAGCAGGAGTTTTTATGAAGCATGACTTTCGTTTAAATACCCCAAAGTAAAAAACATTTTTACTCTCGGATACACTATCTTGGAAAGTAGAGATAAAAGGGGGCACCTGTCCCAATCGCTAATGTGCACCTCAACTAAGGTCAATGACCGAAGCCCCTCTCGACCATCTACAACCCCATATCGCCTCTGCTCTCTGCATCCTCAAGGTCACTGACCGGACTACTTTTCGTTCACGTATAGGTCCATGCTTTTGTTCTCTCCCCCCCCCCCCCCCCACACAGATATTATTCCCAGAGTCTGTCAAGGTCACTTCTCGTGCATGTATTCGATTACGAGCTCGAGCTTGGTGGCGATAACGTTCTCCTGATTGGACTTTGGAAAAATGGAGGGCGGGCTCTAATTAATCATGATAGGTCTTGTTATAAATATTGTGTTGATCTGGAGCTATGAGCACCCCCATATCGCCTCTGCTCTTTGACCCAGATTATAAATTAGTCCCCCTCCCCCAGGATCTCTCCCCTAGTTGCTGTAATAAAGCGTAATATCTAGAAAGATAATGTTTAATCTTGTTTCTTTTTTGATAGAGCCCCACACTCGCTCTATCATGTGATGACCAACCATTTTTTTGTCACCTCCATTGTTTTCCCACCCAATTAGTGAAATATAACTCCACGAATGCAGTTGGGTTTGCGGGACGCTATGCCACGCCAGGGACCCTGCATTGGTAAAGTTATTATTTAAAAAAAAGAAGTATATTGAATATGCGTCAACAAATGTTGTTCGGCTTACGGGACGCTATGCCACGCCAGGGACCTATTACATTCGTAGAAACATTTTTTTATTTTATTTTTTTTTTACAAATATCAATTTCCATCCATACAAGTTATGCTTGCTTAAATTAAACACCATATTTTAAAAACTTTTTATAGCAGTACTAAGACAAGTGAAGCAATACAAATTGATAGGAAAAATAATTTTGACTAAAAATATTAAATGTGTTTATTTATTAATTAATATAAAATAGTGCATTCATTGTAACCATGTGCTTTTGTTGAAATTCCATCGCTCATGATAATTCTCTTGTCATCGAACGGAGAAAGAGAAACTTTATTTACTAGGTATGATTGCAAATCATGGTCCTTGGATCTGATTACATTCATTTTGGTAAAAATAGGTTCTTCATACAAACATCTGTTTTTTGTTTTTAACTTATTCATTTCAATTAAAAACTGTTCCCGGTCAATGTTTTGTAGTTGAGTTTTAACAATTTTTAATTCAAAAACCTGTTCCCGGTTACATATACCACACGCACACACACACATACATATGGAGCCAACCCAAATTTGGAACCAGATATCATTAAATAGGATATTTTAATTTGAATTTGAAAATTGACCCGCGCAAAATTAAAGAATAATTATTTTTTTTAAAAAAAAAAAAAAATAATTATTATAAATTATTCAATAATAAATAAATAAATTTAAGTTTATTGTTATAAATTTTTCAGGTTCGCATATTTATATTTAACCAGAGTGATCACGCTGTGGTTTTATTCTTAACTTAGATTCCAACACCTAAAAAATTACTCACACATGATTTACAAACAAATTCCCAGACTATTTAATATTACCTGTATTATAAAACAAGTATGCCTGTATATATGTGTTTGTACATGTGGTGTAAATTTATTTCTGACTTGACATATGTTTAAAACAAAAGATGCTTAATGTAATAGTCATTCCCGTAATAATTCTAACAAAGTAGTCCACAATTATAAAATGTAACATAAAGTAGTACATATTTTAATCAGTTTAATCAACTACATAGTAAATTATCCTAAATATTAATTTTACCGAGGGTTTTGAGTATTCAATTTTTAGATGTCTCCTTTGAGATTACTTAAAAATATATTTTTAACAGTTTTATATACACGCTCCGGTTTACTTAGTCGTAACTCATTATAAACTTTTCCTTATAATTATATTTTATTGTGTTTACAATAAAATCTCGTACTACTTTAAACAATAAAATACAAAACAGATTGAGAAATATTACTACACCCAACTAATCAATATATAAAACCCTATCTAGATAGATATTATACAAAAGATTTGTTCTTTTATGTATTGTTTTTTAGGTAGCATTCTTATTAAAAATATCCACATGGTAAGTTATTAGTAATATACACATGTAATATATATAGAACACTAGTTTTATACATCTATATTATTTGTTTTCTTGTCTGTTGGACAACAGGTTTTAAAATACATGTATATCTATTAAACCAAAAACAATATTCTTAAATTTACCCGCCTAATTCAATACCACTTAACTCCAACGCCTCTTAACCCAATATTTCTTAACTCTAATACCTCCTAACCCAATATTCCTAATTGTGTCTGTAATTAAATGTATGTGTCTGTGCGTGGGTGTATATATTAGTTAAACAACACATACAATCCTAATACAAATTAGTTAAAGAATCCTGCATATATAAAAATCAAACATATCTATTTAACATAGAATAGTTGGATGATTTATTTGATTAAATTATTATTATTTTAAAATCAATTGAAGCCCATTATACTTTACATACTAAATAAGTCAGCTGATCTGTTGGCTGAAAATGGCCAACAAATATAAACAAGAGATACAAAATTAAATATTACAAAAATAAAATGTAGAACTATTTTATAATTATTCAATATATCCCATTGGTAAACTAGTTTTTGTTGTATTATTCGTCTGAAATATGTAGATGGTAGATCTTATAGTATATATTTATAATTTGTTTAACCATACCTCCATAATACTAGTAAAATGCACAATTATACACAGAATTTTTAGAGTCCAGTGATTGTAATGTTTCCATGCAATTTATATCTGGTATTCAATGTTTATATAATAGAGTTTACTTCTTCTTGACACAGACTTAGATATTAATGCCATGTGATGGCTCCCTCCAAAAACTAAACTCGTAACTCACTTGATAAAAAAATGTTTGTAATCCAAATATACAATCTTTTGATTCATAAGGTTGCAAACAGTGTACAAAATAGATATATTTTTAAAGTAAATTTGAGGTAATAGAAAAATTTTAACATGTGTTAGGGTCATTGACCTTGGTTATAAATTCTTAAACCCGTTGTTTTGTAGTAATAATTTATACATTAATATTACAATTTAGTTCTTAAACAGCTACACTACTCCATATGTCATTTTATTGTGTTTAAATGCAAGCAAAATATATTAACCTCCATTGCAGCGCTTATTAGAAAAACTTACTAAATGAAGGACTAGTTCTCCAAATTTTGGACGAAGAAATTTAGATTCCGATACAATACACCTGTATCGAACCCATACACATGTATACTGTACGAACATGTTTTTTTCTATAGTTATATTTTATAGATGAATGAATCAGTGTCTGTATACATGAGGGTTAAACGCTCAGGGCCATAATATGGAAGCATGACATC
>CATNVA010000057.1:0-68681 GCA_951217055.1 Gerris lacustris | reverse complement strand
ATATATTTTTGTAATCAGCTCGACGTACCCTTTCATATGATACCCCTCACGGTGTCGAAAAAAATAAAAAAAATTTAACCCTTAAGTTTTTTTACCCTAATTTTTTTGAAAAATATTTTTTTTAAGTCGTTATATTTTTAAAATATGTGGGCAGGTACAAGACACATACATGCCAAATTTCAAAGTGATCGGACGAATGGTGTAGCCGTGAGAGCACGCGAGAGGACGGACGGACAGACACACGCAGGAAAATATAAGGGTCCTTGGTTTTGCCTACGGACCCTAATAACATAATATTCCTTACTAGTAAAGTGCTTTTTATATAGGAGGTACGACAAATGGTTAAAAAAAGTTGTTAGGAAATAAAAACTGAGTAAGATTACAAAATTTTAAAACCCTCTTCCTACTTTGATATTTTGT
This sequence comes from Gerris lacustris, assembly GCA_951217055.1. Lineage (NCBI taxonomy): Eukaryota > Metazoa > Arthropoda > Insecta > Hemiptera > Gerridae > Gerris > Gerris lacustris. Next base: position 68,261 of record CATNVA010000057.1, on the reverse strand, counting down.
AATTTTCTATTCCATATTTTGCCTAGTGTACTGTTAAAAATAGTTAAAACTGATAATTTTAGTAGTGTTTTCTGTGCCATAAAATAGATTTCAAACTTCGAAAATACCACTGTGAATACTGCTTTGTTACTATAAAATTAAATTTAATCGTGAATTATTTGTGTTTTGTTATTATTATTATTATTATTTCTTATAATAATTATCTAAATGTCTTTGCAGAATAATGAAAGTAAACTAAAACTTTTTCGTACTTGCATAATTGATCAATTTAGTAAGAAATTTCCCTAACGAAATTTGTCAAAATCTTCAACTTTCAAAAATAAGAAAAAAAATATAAATAAAGCAATATATGAAAATAGGTGAAGGGTATAAAAATGTTGTATTCAGCTTTTCTTTCTGAACAACTTTTATAAGAAACATTTCATCATATCGCCTAGAGAAAAAGCACTTTAATAATGAAAAAAAACAAACTTTTTATTGTGAATTTCTAAGGCATACTTGATTTTTCGAAACTTAAATTTGTTTCTATTCAAGCAGGTCTGAACCCCAGAAGATGAAATTTAAATTGAAAACAAAATTTCAGTCTTTTTCACCTATGCATGCGTCGATCTAGGGACACACTGTATATGATTTCAGAAATATTGCAGAGAATGGCAAAAGTAAAAAGAATGTTCACTTCCAAGTAAAGTTCCACTATTTAAATATATACTTACAAAATTTCAAACTAAACAAAAGACAAGTTTCTGCAAAAAAAAGAAGTAAATTTCCTCAAGCAAAGAATCGTCAAGTTCCACTATCGACTGTAACATTATTTATTGCAAAAACAGTCATCGAAATTGATTTCCATTAAAATGGAAAGCAAAAAAAAAAAAAAAAAATCTGGAAGCAATTTCTTTAGAATACTTCTTTTAAAAATCAAGGCTGAATAGTGTGAGAAAAACTACCATGGGGCATCTTGGAAATTTTTTTTTAAAAATAATCAACTAATGTACTATGAAGGTAAGCTTCCTCGGCTGGAAGTTCAATCTTAGTGTTTGGGATAAAATCACATAGAGGTATTGGGGCGCACGATGTTAGGCCCAACAAAATCTATTTTCTCAGGAACTAAATTATTCCCGGGAAAACCGCTTATATCGTCAGATTTGTTTTGACTATCTTTTAGCATTTTCTAATCAAAATCGTCGGAACCGTTTTCGAGAAATAATTTTTTTTTCATGTTTTATCAGTTTTTGGGGTAACGCCCCCAAATCCAAATTTGAAGCTAAAATTAATTTCTCACCTTGGGGTATGATTCTTTTGAACATGTATGCCAAATTTCGTCAAAATCGGCCTAGTAGTTTAGGCTCCAGGCGTCTGCATAGATAGACGACAACCAAATATTTTTTAAAAACCACTTTTTTGGACTAAGGGGACCTCAAAACGTGTAAATCCATCGAACTAGAATTTTCCCTTTATATGAGACAATAATAAACTAAACAATTTTATGGTTCTTTTCATTGGGCATATTTTGAAGATAAAAGTATTGAATTTTCTATGAAAAACTCGGTCTGAGACAACTGAGACAAACTTTCTGATATACGAGTTCATAACACTTAGCCCTATTATTTATTATTTAATTGCTAGTTTTGGTTATTGCATTTAATTATTATTGAACATTTCATGAAAATTTATCATAAAAATAACTTCTCCTCGGCGGGGAATCCATCCCCGTTTTAAGCTATTTTCTCAGGAACTAGATTTTTCCCGGGAAAACTGCTTATGTCGTAAGATTCGAATTTAAATGTACTAATGCATTTTAGAAGTTTTTAATAAAAATCGTCGGAACCGTTTTTCAGGGCTAAAATGCATTTCTCGATTTAGCCTCGGGGTATGATTTTTTTGAACATATATGCCAAATATCGTCAAAATCGGGGGGGGGGGGGGGGGGGTCAATGGCGCGGGTGTCTCTTGGGCCCAGGGCGCATCACATGCTTACCGCGGGCCTGCATAAGACAACAATATAAACTGGACTACGCTCTGGATATCTAATACGTGGGGCAACATTTAATGTATGCTTCCTAATAGATCGTAGAAGATAATAATAGCGTAGTAAATTATTATAAGTAATTATTAAATACAATAGTTACAATGCAGATGCATTGTAACTATTGTAATCACCGGTCAGTACACAATGTTCTCTAGTGGAGAGATAACCTTTTGTAGTGCTAAAATGTAAAATTTGAAAACATTACTCATAGAATTAGAGAAATTTATGTACTAAATGTTCTTTATGTATAAATATTATTATTCAATAAAGGTATTTAAAAAAATAATACAAAAATCAAAGAATTCTCTGAAGCAGCTTTTCCCAAAATGGGGTCACGACAAGGTATTTTAAGGTCACGAAAATTCTTTGAAATTATACAGACATAAGTTAAACAATCCTTTTCCTTTAAAGGTAAGGGAAAAGTAAAAATACTTTCAAAAAACATAAAGTATATTATAAATAAGTTCAATGAAATTAAAATAGGTTTATTAATTTAGCTAATAAAATAAAAATAATATAATTATATAGACAGATTCATTAGAAAAAGGTAAAAATGAATACTTGAAAGGTTGACAAAAATACAACAAAAAAATAAGGTGTATTGAAACGGGACGAGGAATTATAAAACTTCCTAGAAGCTTTCATTTATATTTTTAAACTTCTGACAAATAATAATCAGGCCGGCAACATGGGTTCTGGAATTATTAGGCGTATTATATAACAATAATACAAAACTGAAATAATTTAAAACAGACAATAAAAAAATCAAGCAATGCCACTAACCGTATTAAGATTATCAGTGTGCTCAGTTTTATATTTTAATATAATCAGCCTACAGTCCCTCCTCCCTAATCCAGTAATTATACTTTAGTAGAATTCAGGCTCTTGGGGGCCATATGTATCCCTGCAATCCTTAGGGTATACAATATGCAATGCACTGTATTCAAGGTAGGGTCGCGAAAATGTTAAGGAGAAATTTATAGGGTCGCGGCATCAAAAAAGGTTGGGAAACGCTGCTTTGGAGGGCAACCATGTTATAATGATAAAAACATTAGTCTCTGCACCGTGAGGTTAAAGAATATTCGATGTCACTAAAAAGTTCTTTCATAATTAAACAAGAGGCTACGAATTTATAAAACATTATATTGTTAGGCAATGTATACCGTCGGATAGTCACTGGCATGCGAATTGGATAAAAGCTGTTCCAACCAGAATTTGCTTCAGTGATTAGCAACGTCCTCCAAACTGTTCCAATACACAATAAACGCAGGGATCGTTTGCGAACCGTTTATTGTACGGTCCAAACAATCCTCTAATAACACCAAGTACTGGATTGTACGTTATGTGCAGTCATGTCAATCGTCACAAAAATCTTGAGGTTCCCTGTTTGTTAAGTTTCCTTGAATGTTTTAATACGTTGTGAATAGAGTAACAAACCCTTTCCAACCTGACGATATTTTATTACAGTACAGAACATTGTTAGCACATGCACATAAAACCTGTCCTAAACGATTCCCGAACGATCCGTGGGACGATGCAAAGGACGCTAAAAAAGGGGGGGCTGGGACAAATCTATTATGCTTGAACAATAACGTATTGCAGTGAGTCATAGGCACTTGGGTGGCGGAGCTCGGAGGCTAGAGAGCTCGCCTTGCGATAAGGCAAGTTAAGCAGCCTCGAGCAGGGTCTATATGGGGGAGTATATGGATGTGTGACCACTTCTGACCACAGCTCTGGGTTAGGGCCCCTCGCTCAATGTCGACCCAGCATTGTTTAAACAAATGGGAAGCTTCTCGAAAGAGTGGCGCCACCAGGTTTCGGCCTGGAAATCATGATAATGACACTCTTGGTTGTAATACAACTAGGAGGGGAGTCATGGTTAACGACCGTATCTTCTCACGAGTGTGTGAAGATTTCGGTCCCTAACCTGGGTTTGTTCTATGGGCCCACCTAAGTGGCCTGCGTCTTCGGGTGTAAAATTAAAATAACCCCACGGAATTAAAATAAAAATGGGCACTTAACCAAAAGTGGCCGCCCCTTCGAGCTAAAAATAAGATATCTTAAGAAATTAGCTGAGAAAACAAGGTGAGACTTAGTTAGGTACATACTATAGGACTTAGGCTCAAACTAGGAATTGGAGTAAGACCTTTAGAAGGAATCATTAAAGACGGCCAGCTCAAATGGTACGGAAATGTAGAATGGACGACAGAATAATCCCAAAATGAGTCTACGATGACAGATGTGAACATTTTATTTTCTGACTCAGAAGGAGAAAATATAAAGTTTGTACAAAGAGACCAAATTAAGCGTCTTTGCCAAGATAGACTTGTCTCGAAGCGTCTCTGACATCCCACGACACCGGCAGACAGAAGAGGGCTCGACTAAGCAAACAAGTTAAAAAATTCAAAAATTTCGGATCATCGATATATATAGGTATGAGACAAGATTTCAAAAGAAAAATTAAATTATTATATTGCAACTCAAAATTAGTGGAAAGAACCGATAGTATATTTCATTCCGAAAGAAGCAGCATCAGGCTTATTTATTGAAAGAAGTTTGTAATAAATGCCGATTCATGCCTGAAGAATTAGGAAACAAATCAGACAATCTCCCTTCAGTCATGAATTTAGTTTTTGGAAACTGCTTCACAACCTTTAATCCACAAACGAACGAGAGAATCTTTAGAGAAATGTTTCAAAGTTGAAATACTAAGAATCTGTTTCAAGTAAAGTCAAATCTAAGTAAATGGTAACTAAATATAGACGTCAACATTAAATCCATCCAGTTATAATTGAAGAACTTATGTCGAATCCTTAAGAAAACTCTTAAATTTACAAGAATTAAACTGTAATTACCCAATTTAGGAGAATCCCTTGCTATTTAATTCTTATCTTACTATTCAGAGAATAAATTTATACTCACAGTTTCTAAAGACTTAACCCACCACCTATTAGACTTTATTCTATAGGATTTCATAAGTTTAGTTATAGACGCTTTCAAGAAGTATTCAAGTCTGATTTGATTTCAATATTTATAATGGTATTGGATTTAAATATTTTAATACAAAGATGTATACAATTATTATAACTAAAAGATAAAAAGAACTTTTTATATACTACGTTTTTAAATTTTCTTTTTAATCATCGTGTAGTGTTGAAAATATAATTGTTATTGTTATTTATATTGTTAGTGAAAAAAATATAGTTCCGAATTTATTTACTTCATATAAATGACAACCAACTAGAGAGCTGATCTTAAACCTGTAAATGGACAAATCTTTGTACAACGGATCTTGCCAACACCGAATCTAAACCGTGCCATCGATATGCCCCCGTGTAGGGGACGGTAAGAGAAGAAAAATGAGTACAAGTAAAGATGCAGAAAAATTAAACCGATATAGGACACAAGTTTAAACAAACCTGGTTGTCAAACGTCAATTAATTTATTTCTTTGTTTACTTTTCCTGTTTCGCTGTCATTCAATTTTTATCTCTTAAAAATATAATTAGTTTTTACATAACAAAAAGGCCTAATATAATCATTCTTGAAAATGTTAACAATTTTATCAGCCATACTAGGTACTAAAATAAAAAAATTTAAATTTAAAACCCGTCAAAATGAAAATCGTAAATATGGGTCATGTCAAAACAAATGAAATAACTTGTGGATTTTTTCCGAACTAGCTTTTCATACAGCAAAATTTGCTGATAACGAATTAAATTCTGCTGAAAGATGCCTTAAAGTATTAAAATAATGCATTGTCATCGTGTTCTGAGCTATTCTAAATGTTTCAATGCCTAGATACACAAGAAGTTAGTTTAATATCGATTGCAAATTTACACATAAGAACAAACAAACAAACAAGAAAGCAACCTAATAAAAACGTAGTAATAAATGGTAGAAAATTGTACTCAACAAGTGAGTTTCTCTTATATATTGTTCTAATATGAATATGTATTATGTATTGTGGGTGAGTAGATAAATAAGTAAATGTATTGTGGTAGTTTTTCTAGTCCATATACTTATATCCTAAGTATACAACAATAGTCATTTAAGTAACTAGGCAGCGAAATGGATTTTTTACTGAAGAGTGATAAGTTAGCATCCGAGCCGGAGGCGAGGATAGGCTATGAATTACCTAATTGACTGCCGAGGCGAAGCCGTGGCAGCGAATGAATACACGAGGCCGAAATGTTTCCTTTGCTGCCTTGATGCATACAATATTTTATCTACTCACGCTATTTAGACAAACAAGGAAGCTTACGTAAACATATTAATAATATATAATTGCTTTGTAATAAAAAAAGTATAAAACTAAATTAAAATAACACAAATTAAAATTAAATTAAACACAAACAAAAGCAGATGTTAAGAAATGCACTGGTAAACACTGCACACACTGGAAATATTTTCCTGACTGTTTCAATTACTTCCCTGCCTGTTTTTAATATGTTAATGACAAATCAGCGAAATAGTACTTTCCAGCCTAAAGCCAGTTTTTTTTTTTTTTTTTTTTTTTTTTTTTTTAATATTTAGCATCCAGGGACATTACCCCGATAGCCATTGATAAAGAAAGTGAAGTATTGCTGATACGTAGACCAGCTTTTTGTATTATTTAAAATTGTAATGATATTTGTAAACTCCAAAGTTATCTGAGGATGGTTAAAGGTTGGACAGGAGAATATATGAGTTATGGTTTCTGGTATGTTAACAGTGCAGTAACGGCAATATGCAGAGGGGCTTAAGCCTATCTTATGAAGAAGTACTCTGGTAGGTAGATGGCCAATCTTTAAAGCAGATATAAACGATTGTACTCTTCTTGGGCATTCTTTATAAACATTTAAGTCTGTTGGCTGATGTTGAATGGAATGGAATGCTCTTGCAGTGGATCCATTAGCCCAGTCGTTAATCCATTTCTCTGTACACCAGAGCCCTATTTTACTAGCAATGTAAGAGAGGGAATATTTATCATGCGGGAGAGGTTTCATGGGAAGAGCCTGTTTAGCAAGGAAATCAGCTACTTCGTTACCAGTGAGACCGCAATGAGAAGGAATCCACTGAAATTTTATTATTCCTTTAGCTTGCTTTAAAATGGTATGTATATGGAATGTCCGGTGTGAGAAAGCGTGAGGTTCATATTTCTTTAATAACTCTAAGGCACATTTTGAATCCGTGAGGATGCAAAATTGTCCCTGCATGTTCTGGACATGTATAACAGCAGCCATTATTGCCAATAGTTCAGCATCTGTTGATGAGGATGGGGTTGAAGGAAGACAGATCTTTACTTGTAGGGTTGGAATGAAAACTCCCACTCCAGCTGCAGAGCCTTCTAAAAGAGACCCATCAGTATAAATTAAGATGTAGTCTCTGTATAATGAATTGATTAGGTGGAGACTTGTTTGTTTGAGTTCTGATGGAAAAGATGAGGATTTAGAAGTGCTGTTAGGTAATTCAGTCCTAATTATAGAAGCTGTCCATTCCCACGGAGGAATTGGATGAATCTGAGGGATCGGATGAATTTCAAAAGATATTTTAGATTGATTCTTTAAGACGTAGACAGTTCGTCCCAATGAATGTGAATTGGAGTCTATGGTAGCTTTTATTCTGCTACAAGGATGGCTTGAAGGTAAGGTCCGGTATTTGGCGTATAAACGGAGAGTACATTTATTAATAAATAATTTAATAGACATGATATTAGCTTCTATTTCCATAGCTGCTATAGAGGACGATGGATACACTCCAAGGATGTACCTCAGAGCAAAGTTCTGAATTTTGGATATCTTACTGATATGACATGCTGAAGCTCCTCCCCATATTTCACAAAGGTGACAGAGCTTGCTTCTGATGAACCCCAGATAAAATGCTCTCAATGATTGAATATCTGCTCCCCACTTGGACCCAGAAATACGTTTAAGTAAGTTAAGCCTACCTTGTATGTCACTAACTATACTTTCTATATGTTGACGCCATAGAAGCTTTCTGTCTAGTGTTAGACCTAATAGTTTTGGGAAGGGGTTGTATTTAATAGGTGTTGAGTCTAGCTTAAGCATGGTATGAGATGGGATGCTGTGATTTCTGCTGAAAATAGTCCACTCCGTTTTAAGTTTTGATATACTGAGATTCCACTGATAACACCAATTTTTTATCTCCTCAAGTGCTGTCTCTATAGTGGCTATTGCATGATTTATATCTTTATGGTTAACATATATAGTTATATCATCAGCGTATATACAACATTGCACACTCCTAGGCAAACAATCACATAGGTCGCTCAGCATAATATTAAAAAGCGCGGGACTTAATATTCCCCCTTGCGGCGTCCCATTTGTGATATTTTTATAAGAAGAGATGGTAGATTTAATTTTAGTTGCGACCTTTCTATCAATTAGATAATTGTGTAAATTACCAAGTAATTTGCCAGATATACCAATTTTAATTAATTTTAGTAGCAACAGTGAATGATCGATATTATCAAATGCTGAATCTAAATCTATGAAGCAGGCAACTGTTGATATTTTGTTCTTAAACCCCTCATGTATATATTCGGTGAAAGCAGATAGTGCATCAGTTGTCGATCTATTCGGTCGAAAGCCATATTGGTTACAAGATAATATATCATTTGCTTCCAGATACCATATTAAACGTCTGTTAACCATTCTTTCGTATATCTTTCCCAAACAGGAAGACACGGCAATAGGTCGGTAAGAATCTGCCAACGACTTATCTCGATTTTTCTTTAATACTGGTATGATGTGGCTCATCTTCCACGAATTTGGTATTTTATTATGAGTCCAACATTCATTACACAATTTAAGAAGATTCATTTTATACATTTCAGGCATATTTACAATAATCGAGTTTACTAATCCATCAGGTCCAGGGGAAGTATCAGTTAACTTAGTCAGAGCTTCTTCCAATTCAGTTACCGAGAATAATTTATCGCAATTATTATAACTATCTTTTACTTTGTCCACAGCATTAAGTACTGAAGTTTCTGATTCTGTTAAATCTCTATTAGAGCTATTAGTTAGTTTCAAGGAGAAATAATTGTTGAAAATCTCAGCAACCTCTAGGTTGTCTCTTATGTATTCTCCTTCAGGATCCATGATATAATTTAGTGTAGACTGATTTTTATGGAGAGAATTAAATTTTTTCCACGCTTTAGCACATGATGAATTAATATTTAGTTCCGAGATAAATTTTTCTAAATCTTTTTTTTTGTTTAAAGAAATAATTTTCTTAGACTGAGCATTACATTTATTGTATTCCTTTCTGTGATTTATATCTTTTGTTTTCCTCCATATTCTCCTAGCTTTATTTCTTTTAGTGACAGCAGCACTGACCTCTTCGTTCCACCAAGAATGAAGTTTTTTATTTGATCTACTAGTTGGTCGCTTCAGAGTTTTTTCAGCTGCATTCACTAAAAGTGTGGTGAGGGCTACGGTTTTCTGATTGACGTCCCCAGTAATTGCACAGGCTGACTTAATGCATTCGGATCTAAACTCGTCCCAGTCAGCATTTTTTTTTAACAGCCACTTGTTAGAGATATATTCATCATTTATTAGCAGCCTCTCTACATTTAATCTTAAAGAAATAAGAATGGGTAAGTGATCGCTATCTAAGATATCAACAGTCTTCCAGTCAAGTATAAGGTCAATTAAATCTGAAGAGATTATTGTCAAATCTATAATGCTTGTTGAAGCTGAGTCAGATGGACTTATATACGTAGGTTCATTTCTGTTGATTACAACCAATCCATTATTATTAACCCAATCATAAATCTTATTTCCAGCCGAGTCTGAGTGAGTGTTAAACCAGGTGTAGTGTTTGGCATTGAAATCTCCTAACATAATAAAGGGCCCTTCCGAAGGAATTATTTTATCTAAGTCTGACATAGAAGGTTTAACATTAGGAGGAATGTATACTGAACAAATAAAAATGGTGGTATTTCTTTGGAAGGTAGCTTTAATAGTTATAAACTCAATGCTACCTTCTTCGTCATTGTCGGATAGAAATTCAGCATGGATGGATGGATGAACAAGTATAGCAACACCTCCACCGGATTTTTTACTTCTGGATTTGTGAAATATTGCATAATGTTTTAGTGGAAAATTAGTTGTTTTATTGTTAAATCTAGTTTCTTGTACGGCAGCTATGAGGATATTATTTGACCACATCTTTTGTTCCAACTCAATCAATTTGGTTTTTCTTTTTAGCGACCGGGCATTCCATTGCAGTATTTTCAAAGAAGGGCTATTTATTGAAGAGGGGTTCATAAAAAATCAAATGGTTCATTATCCAGATGTATTTGAGAAGGTGCAACCGAATTATTTGTGATGAAACTATTACTATGGGATGAAGGGATGAGATCTAACTGAGAAGTTTCATGAGGAGCGGCACAAGGATTTTCCCTACACTTTAAACTAGGACTTGCTCTATTACTGGGACAATTTTGTTCCTCAGATGAGTTTGTATTTTCAATAGGGAGGTTATTTTCCTCCTGAGTTATTTGAGAGCAGAATTGTGAGTCTAGTAAAATTATAAGATCAGGATCGTCTACTAAAGGATTTTTATTTGTTTCAACAATGTTAGGTTCGGATAAAACTTTTGAGTTTGGGTTGCTACTGTTTTTGACCTTTGGACAAGAACTTTTTGTATAAGCTGAGTTAAATAAATCATTATTATTTAATTGCTTAATATCTACAGTGGACCTAAATGAGTTTAAGATGAATGATGATAGAATACTTGACAAATACTTTTTTCCTTTTTTATTTAAATGAAGACCGTGTTTAGTATAATTATATCTTTTAATACGGCGAGTAAAGTCGATATAGTGTAAGTGTGGCGTATTAGCAGTAAGCTTCAACAGATTTGAATTGAACTGCATTATCTGATTATTCAAATGTAAGGCATCATATCTTAGCGGAACCGATGTAATTATAACATTAGTTTGGTATTGTAGAGGAATAATGTTTTGTAAAATATTATCAGGACAAATGTTATTTAGATTATTTGAACTCCCTATAACTACTACTATGTCGTCTTTGCCAAAATTTTTGGTAAGTGTTTGAATATCTTTAACAATTTCCGATAGGGGCGCATTAGGCTTGAATATAGACTGAATATTGTACACATGTCCAAATCGTGAGCGTAATAAATGATTTAATCCTCTAACATGACTATCTCCTAAAAGTAAAATTGATGGGTGATTGGAGAGACTTTGTGGTGAATGATTAAAGGTGACTGAGTGAAGATCTGAAGCTGGAGTGAAGAGTGGAGAGTGAAGAGTGGAGGACTGGTGTGAAGAGTGGAGAACTGGAGTAAAGCGTGGAGAGTGAAGAGTGGAGGACTGGCGTGAAGAGTGGAGAACTGGAACCGAGTGAACATCTGCTGTCACAGTAGTCATTACTTTTTCCATAGATGACCTTTGAAATCTATCAGTTAGCTTGTTTATCTTACTGGTTAATTCTGCTATTATATATTCATATTTAGTTATTTCGTCTTTTAATTTTAAGTTGTCTGCTTTAAGTTGTTCATTATCTAACATATAATTATTAGTATGTAGATCCGTTTTGTCTGGAGAAGATGAAGTGATGCTCTTTGACAGAGGCGGTTTTTCTTTTATTTTCTGGCCATTAGAAACGGGTACAAAGCTAGTTAGTTTGCTCTGACGTATTTGTTGAGATGTATTAGTCCTAAGCGAAGAGCAAGTTCTATGAACAGTAGGCTTTTTTAAGTTAGGTTTATTTTCATTTTCAGAAGGGCTTAGCGATAGAGCTTTACGCTTTTTATTTAATAAAAGATCAGCTTTAACAGTTTTCATTTTATTTTGAGGCATATTGTATTTCTATGGAAGTATAAATTAAATTAATATATAAAATTGGATTATAATATTTAAGTTAATTTAAAGTAAAAATCAATAATTAAACAGAATTAATAATAAAAGAAATATAGAAAAAATAAAAAATAATCAACATTCAATGAAATAAAAAACTTTACCGGGCTGGATTCGAACTCGGATCTCTAGAGTCATAAGTGACGTCACTAAAATGTAAAAGGCTACAGCGTTACCAACTGAGCTACGCCAGGTAAACAATGCAATGAGTGATCGCAGTTAATCATAGATTAAATGTGTTTTTCTTTTAGAAAAACCGTCAACTTAAATTATAAATTAATTATTAAAACAATTAGTTATTTCAAGAGAAGTAAATTAATAATATAGTTATTATTAATAGAACAATAGTTAGTAACATTTAAAATTAATTAAAAGAATTAATTAGATCTAAAATTAGGTTATAGCGTCATAAGAAATGTGCTGTAACAAATGTGTATTTTTTACTTTTTAATAATTTATAGTCTATCTTTATAAAATAGTTCAATATAAAATTTATTGTTCTTACTTACAGGTTGTTTTTAAATATCCCAAGACTTGTTGAGGATTAATTAAACAGTAATTAAAACTGGTAACTAACAACAGCAATCTTGTCACTTGAATGTTTTAATGTAATCTGACTAAGTTTTTAGATTAAAACACCAGTATCACTTTAAACACATATAGTTAATACTTAAAACAACTTTTCACAGAAGTAGAACTAATTAAAATATTATGAATTTAATTATCTATTCAGAGCAGCAGAACCAGAGCTGTTATCACTATAACCTCCATATAACCTCCTTAATTATGGAGGTTATATGGAATTATTATAACCTCCTTAATTAAGCATTACTTAAGCCAGTTAAGTAATGCTTAATTTTGCTGCCGTGTGTAGATAAATCTATTTATATCTCAGTCTCAAAAACAGATCAATTGTAAGACAGCCGAGAATGGAAGAACATGTTTTTGAGCATGCTCTCATGACATGAAAAACATTTAATACAAGTAGACTTTTTTTAAAAAAAAAATTTCGGATAGAGTCCAGAGGCAGTATAATTACTCGACGTTGTAAGAAATTGAAAATAAAAATTTTGTTAGAAGTAAGAACTAAAGGTAAGAAGAAATTGATTTTATAAAGCAATATATAAATTCATCGAGAAGGAAATAATAAAAATTTGAAATATTATCTAAAAGTCTTTATTAAACAAAATGTTATAGCTATATGGTAAAGCGTTTGAATGCCAAAAAACAATAAATAAATAAATAAAATAAAATATATCACTCTACCTTAAAAAACAACACGAATATAGGAATTACGTGAAGAAGAAATACATTAAAAAAGTCTTAAAAAAGTGACTAAACTTTTAAAAGGTTTTTTTTTTTGGAAACCTAAATAATGATAGCAACTTTTTTCCCTTTACCTGCTTTTATAATAAAAGAATTTCAACTGAAAAAAATTGTTTTATACTTATTCGCTTATGCTCGAACTCACCGTTATCGATTATTCGTGTTTCTTGAAGCATGAATCATTATCGCAGAATGTTTCATGAAAAAGATTCCTCCCAAGTCTAAAATGTTAGGAACAAGTTACCTGTAAACAGAAGATGAAAATAAAATTAGTTACTTTGTATAAAAATGCTTAGTAGTAATAATAGTAAGGTCCTAGTACAAGTTACACATCATACCTCTGTACATTGTACCGCCGAAGCGAGTATAATGTGATCATTAGTGAGCCATATAAATCAGAGCGTCACGGCGAGGGATCGAACCCACGACCTCGTACCGCTCTACTTTCGACAAACCATCCAAATTTCATAAAACATCAGATGAGTGCTTTTGAAGATATAGCTGTAAATTAATGTATGTTTGTGCGCATGTTGAAGAGAAACAAATGGACGCAGAAGGTGGAAACTTATATGGGACCAACAATGGGTAATTATGACTTAACCATACAAATTTCATTAAAATCGGACGTGTAGTTTTCAAGATATGCGTGTTCGTAGAAATTGAGCGACAGACCGACACGGAACCAAAGATGTTCCAAATATATTTGAATCGGATTTCTGACATGAAATTTTTGAAATTCGAGACAAAATATTTTCGTTCTTCAGACCGTTCACATAGTTTCCGTTACCTTCGGTAAGCTGGGAAGCAAACGTGAAAAATGTTCATGTTTATGAAAAGTTTTAATCGGCGTTTTGATTTAAAGCCGGTAGGATCAGATAAGGATTATATTCCGGTTGGTTAGTGGAATGTGCAGGCACGCTCGGTTAAGTTTTTGTTCCGGAAAATGTGTTTTTACCAACACGAATCTTCTCTTACGATCTTGATGTCTATTGTTTTCACACGAGTAAACTCAACAGGTTATTTTTTTTTAAGAGTAATCGATTAGTGTTAAAACGAGTAAAAAAAGTTTGCCATAAAGTTATCGGATCTTACAGCATAAAAGAATAAAAATGAGTGAAACAAAGTTGTGCAAAATAAACACGCTAAAATGAAATAAAACCTTATATCATACACAGAGTAGAAGAAAAATGTTGGTTAGAACGAAGTTCCTTATGGCACGTTATAAAGTGGAGCCTGGGAGTGATAAAAAAAAAACCAAAACCAACAGTTAACGAAATCGACCGATGATGATTACTCTGAGAAAACAGGCATCCTCATCAGGTTCTAGGACACCAGAGTATTTGATCAGTGGATTTGATCAAAGTTACTTGGTCCAAGTCTACTTGGATCGTGTAAACGCGGCTTTAAAGGCGCGTCTACACAATCCAAGTTGACTTGGACCAAGTAACATTGATCAAATCCAGTTGGTCAAAGTAAAAATGAATTTTTGATGCAGTGTTTACACGATCCAAGTATACTTGGTCCAAATCAGTTTTGACTCTGTTTTGACGCTACTTTGATCGTGGAAACAGGTTATCAAAGTCAACTTGGACATCCAAGTTAGGTTAGACGTTATTTGATCTAAGTAGACTTGGATGGCGTCAACCATATCATTATGACAAGAAAGCTGTCAAAAATGAGAAAAGACGTGAAATGTTGTGACGGATTTGTTTATAAGAAGGGTATTGACAGCTTTTATTTCTTTTAAATTTTTGTTTTTATTCCTTTGCTTCAAAATGGTTTGTTTGATAAGTTCCCCTACTTAAACCAAGTATACTTGGATCGTGTAAACACTGCATCAAAATTTCATTTTTACTTTGACCGAGTAGATTTGATCAAAATTACTTGGTCCAAGTCTACTTGGATCGTGTAAACCCGCCTTTAAGGCGGGTTTACACGAATAACGTTAGACCAAATACGGTTTAGACCAAATAACGTCTAACTCAACTTGGATGTCCAAGTTGACTTTGATAGCCTGTTTAAACGATCCAAAATAGTGTCAAAACTGATTTGGTCCAAGTCAACTTGGATCGTGTAGACGCGGCTTAAGAAGCAAAGTAATAAAAACAAAAATTTGAAAGAAATAAAAGCTGTCAATAACCTTCTTATAAAAAAATCCGTCACAACGTTTCACGTCTTTTCTCATTTTTGACAGCTTTCTTGTCATAATCATAATTTGGTTGACGCCATCAAGTTTACTTAAATCAAATAACGTCCAACTCAACTTGGATGTCCATGTTGACTTTGATAACCTGTTTAAACGATCCAAGTAGTGTCAAAACTGATTTGGTCCAAGTCAGGGGTATCCAACTCCAGTATTCTAGAGGTGTAAGACCACTAGCGCTGGTCGGGCAGATGGCGGTTAAAATTGTAAACTACTTATGATCTTTTGACATTCCTAGAATTCTAAAATATAAACAAATACTGGTTGTCAGACATTTTTACTATTTTGTAAATAAACGAAATAAAAAAAAAAAAACAGCCTCGGTGGCTGTGTGAGATGTGCGATTGCTCCGAAATCGAAAGTTTCCGGGTTCGAATCTAGTAAACTGACAAATTAATTTATAAATTCATTTCTTTGAATTAAGAAACTCAAAATATTTTGAATAGGGTAAAAGATTTAGTTACAATATTAACCGGCAAATTCCCGTGGAGCGCTAGTAGTCTAACACAGGTAGATAAAGAGGAGAGTTGGAAATCTTTCCGTTTAAGGATTCTATGATCGCTGCTCCAAGTCAACTTGGATCGTGTAAACGCGGCTTTATACCTTTTGTTAAACGTCAAAGTTTGTTTACATCAGTTAAAATACCGCCAAAATCCAAATAATTAAAAAAATCAAATAAAATAAATAAAAATAATAAATTATAACATTTTAATAAATAATAATAATAAATAACATTTTTTGAGTATTCTAAAAAAATCAGTTTGTTCAAAACGGGCACCCATCCAAGTACTGACCACGCCCAATGCTGCTTTCTCATGCAGTTCCTCCTGGAGTGGCCTCCGAAGTGAGGAAAAGTTCTGAGGTACCCCGTACCCGATTTTTTTTATCATAAGAATAATGGAATGAAATTAAAAAAACCAAAAGATTCTAGTTACAGTAAAAAATAAATGAAAAATATGAAAAAATAGAAAAGTACTAAAGTCTTGAATCAGAAGAAATAAAAAAAATACTTTACACTCTCTCAAGAATTTTTTAATAATAAGCTATGAATAGATTCTTAATTTGTACATTCTACAAATTTAATTGAAAGGGGGAAAATAAAGAATAGCAGGAAGAAGAACTGACTTAAGAAAAATTCTAAAGATATGCTCGACAAAAGAAAACTATAGAAGAATAAGATTTTAAAGAAAAGTAGAAATTTCACATTTTCATCTAGGGCTTTATTTTACCAACTTTCAAGTGAAAAATATATATATGTAGGTATAAAATATAATTTTGTTTCTAAGTTTCACTTCTTCCACTTGATTATTTTCTGATAGAGTAGGGTTTAAAACAAAAGTTTCTTTTTTATATCTACTGAAATTTTTAATTCTTTTAAATAAATTACACTTTATTAATTTAATTTTTCTTAAAGGTGTAAAAAGAAAGTTACTTTTTCTTTTCACAAGTTTATATTTGATTAATTTTGTTTAATGTATAAAAAACTTAATAAGTTAAGATCATTAAATTCTATTCACTTGGTTATTGTTTTAAAAAAATCGAATCTTATGCTATAAATTATTATCAATTCTTGACTAGAGTATATGAAAATTAAAAAAATATGAAATTATATTTTCAATTATTGGGTTCAGGCATATATATATATATATATATATATATATATATATATATATATATATATATATATATATATATATATATATATATATATATATCGTATACTGGGTGTCTCTCACAAATTGTGTAGCCTTATGCAGTGTGCAAACACGGTATTAAATTGCTGTTGAGTGAGCGAGTGTAGTAAAACCACACGAGCAAAGCAAAATTCAGTTTTCACACGAGTTGCATACCGTACTTTATCTACGATTGCTGGAGTTTAATAATAAATTCAGAAAAAAAGAAATTAATAAACTTCCTCTATGTAAGTTCGTATTTCTCTTTTGATAAAGACGTCATTAATTCATTAGTGGTATTTTGTACCGAATTAATTATTTCGGGAGGAGTATTATTCTCCTCATTTTTGTCATAATCATTTAAATCACTCTTCGTTTTTCACTAAAACCTCGATATAAACAGTTACTTTAATTAAACAGATAGCATATTAGTTTTGTTAAATGTAAACAACCAGGCTAATCATGCGATAAGGTGAAGAATTCTTCTTTATTCCTGCACTAGGGTGGAAATAAAGAATAATTATGAAATGCGCATGCGCAATAAACACAGCTACGAAAAGAATTACTTTCTACGCATATAAACAGAGATAAAATGTTTATATTTCATATCAATCGTAGATGATACATATTTCCATGTTCCCTACTAGTTCCATTTTCTGTTATTACTTATTTTATATTTTCTAGCATAGAAAAAGGAGGAAATAGAATGGATTGTTTCTTTTATACGTTGTAAAGCTTTTTCCATCCACATATAAACCATTGCCTATTCAGAATTGAGTTTTGCATCCATTTCCGCCCCCCCCCCCACCTAGTCAGCCTTCCTTCAGGAAACTCAACTTCTTCTTCATCCTTGGCTACAAAAATATTTTGAGAGTAGAAAAAAAAAAATCCAACTCTCTATATCTAATCGCGACTAAAAGCAAAATATAATAAAATTGCATCTAAGGTAAAAGTTGTTATCGAGTGAGCCACTATAAGACGAAGTCCTTCTCACCCCTAGAATCCTACCTTGATTTCTTGACACATTAAATTTCGAGTCTAAGATAAAAAAAATATAAATCTGCCATTTAGTGTGGCATATAACTTCGTCACGTCCTATTCCGTATTATGTTAATAATATTATGCTTTTACAACTAACTTAATACTTCGATGGTGTTTTATTAAAAACGACTCAATCCACACTCATTCCCAATTCAGTAATGGTAGGTTTGTGTTCACAACTGAACTTTTTCTATTTAATAAATATTTTTTAAGAAGATTTTGTTTGTTCTTATTAGCGTCACTTAAAGATTAAACCTTCATTACAGGATAATTAGGGTCCGTAGGCAAAACCAAGGACCCTTATATTTTCCTGCGTGTGTCTGTCCGTCCGTCCTCTCGCGTGCTCTTAAGGCTACACCTTTCATCCGATCACTTTGAAATTTGGCATGCATATGTGTCTTGTAGCTGCCCTCATATTTTAAAAATATAGCGACTTAAAAAAAATATTTTTCAAAAAAATTAGGGTAAAAAAACTTAAGGGTTAAAATTTTTTTTTTCTTTTTCGACACCGTGAGGGGTATCATATTTGGCATGTGACTTCTACCCACATATTTTAAAAATATAGCGACTTAAAAAAAATATTTCTTAAAAAAAATTAGGGTAAAAAAACTTAAGGGTTAAAATGTTTTCTTTTTTTTTTCGACGCCATGAAGGGTATCATATGAAAGGGTACGTCGAGCCGATTACAAAAATATATAATTATTTGGATATAACTTTGATAGGGCGAGCGTAGGCAAGTTTGAAGGGGGTGTGAAACGTGTCCCCCCCCCCCCCCCCTCTATCTCACTTATGTGAAGTGCAAAAAATCTGAAAAAATTCCTGAACATTCTTCGACCAAAAGTAAAGATACCACTTTTTGGAAATTTCGAAAAAAATATTATTTTATTTTTTACTAACAAAATACGTTTTTTTTTTATAATTATGGTCTTTTCGATGTATTTATATGGTTGTAGTCCGGTTCAGTGGCAAAAAAATACTTTAGCAGAGTGTGTTTTGATAATATCAGACCCTTAGAATGGTTCAAAGTAAGCTTTTTAGCATTTTAAAAAATCACTGTTTATACACTTTACAGTTAAACACTATATAGTGTGGCCTACGGACACTCGCTGTGTGCTGACTAGCACACACTTGACCTGCTTATTTTATAATTAATTTATTTAAAAAAAATATACTTATTACAAGCGACTTACACTCTGTTTTTGCTTCACATTTAACAAAACTAATATGCTATCTGTTTAATTAATGTAACTGTTTATATCGAGGTTTTAGTGAAAAAAAGAGTGATTTAAGCGATTATGACAAAAATGAGGAGAATAATATTCCTCCCGAAATAATTAATTCGGCACAAAATACCACTAATGAATTAATGTCGTCTTTATCAAAAGAGAAATACGAACTTATACATACAGGAATAAATGACTTAACCCACAAATATTATGGGTTAAGTCGTTCTAGAAAATGTTAGTGCTGGTTAGATCCTATTATAAAAAGAGGTTAAAGTCACTTGATTCGTTATTGCAAAATAGCTGTGCTACTTTGTATCATTTCGTTTACACATTATAATTACTTAATTCCATATTGTAAAATATTACTCTTGGGTTTTCCAAAACCAAACTGTTAAAAAATAATTAAACTTGCTTTAATTCCTTACTGAAAATTATGGAAATTATGACGACCCCTTTTCCACTTTACGGTAAAATTAATATTGATGAAAGTTAATTATTATAATAATGTAATAAAAATAAATAATAAAAACTATTTATTAAAGATTATTAAAAAAAAAACCCGTAACATTAGTACGAGTAAAAATAGACTGCCAATTGATGTGGCACATCCTCCACTTCCTCGCATCCTATATCGTACTTTATTGATTCTATTTTTTTACAAGCCATTATTGTCTAATTTATTTAATAGTTCCCTCCGTTTTTTCAATCTGTCAAAATTGTTTGGATTTTTTACGTAAATTAAAAGTATCAATTTAGCAAAAGTTAAAGAGCGCAGACGGTTCAAATTAATCTAGGGTTATCTGCGGGCTACTTTCGATAAACTATAAAAGTTTCATACAAATCAGGGGAAGATGAATCATGGGAAGTGGCTCAAAATTGGGGAAACGGAAATGTGCGATGAAACTTACAAAGCAAAGTAGGGGAGAGTGGGGCATGTTGTCACAAATTTAACAATTTATTTTTTTTAATTTTTTATATTCGGTACATTTTCAATTTCTAAGTACTATTGTCTATTTCAAACATTCAGCTACATGTGGCACAAGTTTCATTTATCTAGCATTAGTAGAAGTATTTTTATTTTATTTTTTTAAAGTTAAAGTTTTTTGTGACAACATGCCCCATCAAGGGGCAGGTTGTCACTTGGTATGGGGTAAGTTGTCACAAGATATAAATTAATTATGACCACTTTGATTTAACAAAATTTAAATACCTTAAGCTACAAGATTTGGCTAGTTAATATAATAATAATTATTATTTATGGGGCTATCAGTCTTGTACAGGCAAAATATTTTTCTTATAGGAATCATTTATGTTAATTTTACTGAAGTACCAATGCTAGGTTCTGTAATTTATTAAAAATGCTTCCGCTGCATAACGAGTGGAGCAGCCTCTAAATTTTAGAACCCTAACCGCCTTCATGAGCATGAAGCAAGAGCACTCCTGGAGCATACCGTACTCTAGTGGTTTTTGCCTTGTAATTGCTCACCATTTTGCCTAGAACAGAACAGCTTTGCTAAAATCGTTATTTCGTGCCTGTACCTAGCACCTAGCTACGAGTACGGTAAGGGAATCAATCAGCTACCTCGGTAAGGGATTCAACCCTGCGTTTTTAAGTATAAGGGTGGAGAGGGTTTGTTAAAAATTTTTTTTTTTTTTTTTTTTTTTTTTAAATAAAAGGGGAAAAGTGTATCATTTGTTTGATTTTTTATCAATAGTTAGCATATTTGTTTAACTTATTTTAACTGGCCTTTTTTATTCTTCATTCCTTATAAATTCCTCTTCACTTTCCATTTCTATTTAAATATAGAAGAATACTCTTATGTAAATATAGCATCGGGGCAAGAAGTCACAAAAGGTATTGGATGTGACTACTTGCCCCTTTTACTTTGTGACAACAAGCCCCAACGCGCCATTTTTAATTATAGTGAAATATTTTTTTCCTGCCGCAATAATATTGATTTAACGGTTTAGAAAAACCATGCCAAAACTTCTACGTAATAATAATCATCGAATACAGCACCCTAGATAAAAAATACAAAATAGAAAACATAATTTAAAAACAAAAAAAAGCAGTGAGTGACTAGCCTAAAAAGTTTATGTTCCATAAATGACAGACGGTTTGCTACAGTGACACAATTTTTCGTAAAGTTTGTCTACATAATAAAGGTTATCTTCAGTAGCCGAGCGAGATTTCCCTTATCACTCTAACCCCTTAAAATTGACCCTGTGACAACCTGCCCCTGTGACTTCTTGCCCCACTCTCCCCTAATATAAGACCAGTAATAAATCATTACTCAACTTGTCATAATAAAAGGTCGTAAATAGGTCAGTTGTAAAAATTTAAATTTTAATTGAATTACTAAATAATACTTGCTCTCAATACAAATTTTAAGTAAAATTATTATTTATCTCCTTATTTACTTTTTTGCAGTTTTTTGAGAACAAAAGGGTTTTTTTTTTAGCCTTTTTCCGTAACCAATATATATGGCTAGTGTACATTTTGCAGAGTAGCAAACCTTGTTCTTCCCCCTTAAGGTCGTTACTGTTAAATATACATTTGCGTATCCCTCCCCCCCCCCCCCCCCCCGTTATCCTGGTTCCCAATTTTAAGATTCAAGCTTTAAAAAAAGAAATGTTTCTTATATGTAGATTTTATCAAATATAACGTCATTTCTATGAGTATTAAAGTGGGGTTGGGTTAGTTTAGTACATAGTCTTTTGTATTTACTTTAAATTGTATAAAAGCTCTTGTTTATTGTATCTTTAAGCAGTTTTATTGCTTTTATTATATTACATTATGTTGCAGATATCAAAATAAAGCTTTTTGTATTGTATTATACATAGTTTTCTAGTTCTAAATACACTTCAAGGAATATATGATATCCCTAAAAAAATTATTATTAGGTTTGCCGAAGAAAATCCTCCAAAAAAATATAAAAACAATATATATATTTTTTTAAATTAATATGCAATGAATTTTACTCAATTTTATAGCAAATTTGCAAAGTGTAGTTGATTTAATAGTCCAGAAGATAGCGAGAATATTAATAGTTAGAATATTAAATAGATAGCGAAAATATTAAAAACAGGCAGGAAAGTAGTTGAAACAGTCAGGGAAATAGTTCTCCACCTAGGCAGGGAAAGTACAGTGTTTACCAGTGCGTGTCATATCATTTGTTTTTGTTTGTGTTTAGTTTTATTTTAACTTAGCTTTATTACAAAGCAATGTTATATTATTAATGCATTAATATGTTTATCTATACGATTGATACGAAATATAAACATTATATCTCTGTATAGATGCGTACAAAGTTATTATTTACGTACTTGTATTCATTGCGCATGCGCGTCTCATAGTTCTGAAGAATTCCTCTTCTTTACCACGCTAGTGCGGTAAAGAAGAGGAATTCTTCAGCTTTACGCACGATTAGCGAGTTTGTTTACATTTAACAAAACTAATTTGGTGTTCTTTTATTAAAGTAATTGTTTATATCGAGTTTTTAGTGAAAAACAATGAGTGAATCAAGTGACTTTGACGAAAATGTGGAGAATAATAATAAGGTTTAAAGAATGACTTTGGTTCTACCAAATTATTAGAACCTTAAGAAAACTATGGAGAATAATAATCCTCCAGAAATAATTAATTCGGCAAAAAATACAACTAGTGAATTAATGCCATCTTTATCAAGAGAGAGATACGAACTTACATACAGCAAGTTTATTTGTTTCTGTATTTATTATTTAATTCTAACAATCTTAGATAAAGTACGGTACGCAACTCGTGCGAAAACGGCATTTTGCATTGCTCGTGTGGTTTTTACTACCACTTTTCAAACTTCCCACTCGCATGCAAAATGCTAGTTTCCACACTCGACGCGTAATGTACTATTTCCCACTTTTTAATGCCTTTAAAACGATGGATAACAAGTCATGCTGACTATATATAAAAACTTTATCTTTAAACGTCCAGTATATTGGTCACTATTTTGAAAATAATAAATGTGACATTTAAATAAGTAATTTCATAATATACTTTTCCTAACCTTCAAGACTTATAAAATGATGTGTAACATGTGATGCCGGCAATAAACTTTTTTAACCGCCCACCATATTAGCCTCAATTTGAAAATATTAAATGTGGGAATTCCAAAAACTATGCAGTCGCCGCAAATAATGAGATACATTTCTGCGCCAAATTTAGTTCACATCTGTTAATTTTTACGCCAATTATCGTTAGACAAACAAAACAAACAAAGACAAACTTAGCAAAGCCCTAGTCTCTTTATTACTCTGTAATGAATAATTCAGTAAGCTCGTTCAATAATAATTCCGGCTCATTTGATTACATTATTATTCATACGACTGATATTTTACTCACTATTTTTCATCAAAACTTTTGATAACAACATATTGTTACTGTGTTTTCCTTGTTCTAAACTTTTAATACGATATTGTTAAGACTCTCTATGTGACTTGTTTACCAAGAGAGTTAACTTTGTTTGTTTTTTACCTCTTTACGACATGTTTCCCTTGTACTTCATAAGATTAGGTGGCCTGAGGTAATGGAAAGTATAAAAGGAACCATGTCTTTGTAAAGTAAAACAGAAACACTTAAACCTCTGAATAATAAATAGTAATAATGTTGATACTAAGTAAAACAACTCCTAATGATAAAACTATTTCTTTCTGAATAAAAGAACGTTGTTATTAATAAAGGTTATTTTTCCTTCGTTTAAGATTACAGCTAAGGATTATAAAGACAACTAGACTGTTACTAAAGCAAACATAACTCTTAAAATAATGGAACACATAGCACCTCATTACTTTCTAATGTAAACTAAATATTCCATGTAAACTAAATAAATAGAAAATGCTTCCAAAGTTTAGAAATATAATAAATTAGACTGCCAATTGGTGTGGCACATAGCTTCCTCACATCCCATCACGTACTGTATTGATTTCATGCTTTTCAAGTCATTATTGTTATTTGTTTAATTGTTTCCCCCGTTTTTTTAATGTGTAAAAACTGTTAAGATTTTTTACTTAGATTGAAGTATCAATTATGCAAAAGTTAAACAGTGTAGACGGTTCAAAGTAATCTGGGGCTATTTGTGGGTTACTTTCGATAGACTATACAAATTTCATACAAATTAGATAAGTACTTTTGAAGCTATAGGTGTATAGATATAGGTATGTTTGTGCGAATGTGAAAGAGAAACAAATGAGCGCAGAAGGTTGAAACTTTTACGGGACCATCAATAGCTGGCCATACACGGATATTTCATTTCAAAAATCGCGGAGTCTATCCTAATCATTTCTAAAAGCTCGTGTGTTAGTGGACTGTAGCACACGCCATGAAAATACGGGAAATGATTTGACGAACGATTCGCGAAAAATATCCTTCTGACTTCTGCGTATCATCTGCGTTAGTGGGCGTTAACACAAGAGAGGAAAACGGAAAGGGATTCGCTCCATGCCAGGTGGGCGAACCACGCGCGAGGCCAAATGACACGATAAATAAAGGTTTTCTCCCATAGACCAACGTTTTTTCCTTTCAAATGATAACGCGCCGTGCAATCACTTGAGAAATCCCTTCGTTGAAAAATCCGACCCCATTTTCCCTAGCCACTCTTTCCTCTCCCGTATCCTCTCAAGTATCCTCTTCCGTTTCCACACGACACGATTTACCAAGGGAAAATCTTTCGGGTTAAATTTACTCCACATTTTCCTTTCCCGTTCTTTCCTTTCCTCCTTTCCTCTGCCGTTTGTACATGCCACGATTTTCGGAATGAAAGAGCGTCCGTGTATGGTCAGCTAATGGGCTACTCATGATCTACCACCACTAAAAATTTCATTCAAATTGGACGTGTAGTTTTTAAGATAATATGTTGGTTCGCGAAAAATTGAACGACAGACCGACCGACAGACAGACACGGTACCAAAAATGTTTCCTGATGTCTGAAACGGATTTCTGTCTTAGAATTTTGGAAATCGGAGACCTAAAAATGTTTCGTTCTTCAGAACGAAAAACGTAGCTTCTGTTACCTTCGGTAAGCTCGGAAGCAAAATTTAGTTTTTCTTTTTCTTCAAAATAGAGCAAAAAATGACATGTTATCTATTTTAATAACTTCTCACTATTGTATGGGTGTAATTAACCTCCGCTGTTTAACACCCAAAAATTAATAATAAATAAATAAATAACTTCTGACTATGCCTTATTTATTTATTATAGTTATTTGTGCAACTAGTGCAGGAAATTGGCACTTTGCTGCACTCGAGAGAAATGTTATGCAGCAGGCGAGGGCAGAATGGTTTCTCGAGTGCAGCAAAGACACTTTAAGCTCAAGTTGCACGTTACATTTTTCCTGCAGTTAGTTTTCAATCTGCAAATAAAAAAAAATTAACAGGGAAGTACTTGCGTCCAAGTACGTTTTAGGGGTTTGTAGATGATTAAGCATACCCGTTATGAAATAATGTTTTTTTTTCTTCTATCTCAAGGGTCCCGGGTTCGATCCCCCGGGGTGTCACAATGTTTTCATCAGTAATAACGACTAGATAAATTACATTTTTTCAGAACATTTTCATCACTCCCCATAAGGTATAGCCATGAATTATTTCGAAATTTTAGGACCAGCCGTTATATAGTGTTGGGGGGGGGATTTTTTTGGGGTATATTTTGATTTATAAAACCAATAAAGAATGAAACATTTTAAAAAGCAAATACATTTGCTGCATTATATATTTGTATCCTACTCTTCAGCAGCTTTCATTTGATACACCCCACTCTTAATTTTAAAAAAATAAAATTTTGGGCGCACTTCAAATTTTCGCGCACAAAATAGGTAATTTTTAAAAACTAGAAATGAACTTCCGGAAATATCGTCGCCCCACAATAAGGAGTTAGCATGAATTATTTCGAAATTTTAGCACCAACCATTATATAGTGGTTGGAGGGGGGGGGGATTTTTTTTGGGTATATTTTGATTTTTTTTACCTAATAAGGAATGCAACATTTAAAAAAGCAAATACATTTGCTGCATTATATATTTGTATCCTACTCTTCAGCAGCTTTCATTTGATACCCAACTCAAAATTTTAAAAAAATAAAATTTTGGGCGCACTTCAAATTTTCGAGCCCAAAAT
The DNA here is from genome assembly GCA_951217055.1 of Gerris lacustris. Taxonomy (NCBI): domain Eukaryota; kingdom Metazoa; phylum Arthropoda; class Insecta; order Hemiptera; family Gerridae; genus Gerris; species Gerris lacustris. The sequence continues at coordinate 41,729 of CATNVA010000057.1, read as the reverse complement.
TGGCAATTATTGAAAATTTAGGATGCACTCCTGGAATTTTCATCGCCCCAAAATAAGGCATTAGCATGAATTATTTCTAAATTTAGGACCAGCCGTTGTATAGTGGTTGGAGGGGGGGGATTTTTTTGGGGTATATTTGGATTTTTTTACCCAACAAGGAAGGCAACATTTAAAAAAGCATATCTCTTCAGCAGCTTTCATTTGATACCCCAAACGAAAATTAAAAAAAATCTAAATTTTTTGGTTTACCACATTTTTGCGAATTGCGCATGCTCATAATAAATTTTGAACTTCTGTATATTTTTTCTGTGGTTGGATCAAAAAGTTGCACCAGTGCTTCAAATTTCATCACTTTCGCTTAAACGGTTCGGGTCCTACGAACCAAAGAGCGACGGACGGACGGACACATCACCCTCGGTGTAAGGGTTTTGAGAAGTATCTACAAAAGAGGAAGTACAATCAACAACTACTGACACGCGACAACAATCAAAACTTAAACCAGCTGTTTTGTTTATAGCCAGTGTAGCCAACTTTCTTTCATGCTTATACGATGTTACCATGTTAGTAGAAGCATATTATTTATATTCGTAGGTTGGAACACTGAAGTATATAGGTATATTCAATATTTTGTGAATACCGACGTTTTATTATTATTATTATTTTCTTCTTTTTTTCTTTGCTTTTTCTTTTAAGTCCCCATCAATACTTAATTAATTTATTACAGGAAGAGATAATGAGTGTGAAAAATTTCAAGATAAAAAGAATTTTTTATATACTACATTTTTAAATTTTCTGTTGAATCGTATGTATAGTTGATAATATAATTGTTATTGTTATATAATATATAATGTTAGTGAAAAAAAAAAAAATAGTTTCGAAATTATTTACTTCACATAAATGACAACCATCTAGAGAGCTGATCTTGAACCAATAAAAGGACAAATTTTTGTAAAACGGATCTCCCCAACACCAGATCTAAACCATGCCATCGATATATTTGAAATAATATAATCGATATATTTCCTGCTTTGCTGTCATTCAATGTTTATCTATTATTTATAAAAATCACAAATTTGAAACCCGTCAAAATGAAGATTGCGTAAATATGGGACATGGCAAAGCAAATAAAATAACTTGCGGATTTTTTCCGAACTAACTTTCCACACAGCAAAATTTTTTCTGCTGAAAGATGGCTAAAAGTATTAAAATAATGCATTGTCATCGTGTTCTGAGCTATGCTAAAAGTTTCAAATGTCTAACTATTCGGGAAGTTAGTTAGAAATCGATTGCCAGATTTGTACCGGACAAACAAACAAACAAGAAAGTAAGCTAATAAAAACGTAGTAAAATGTCTCACCTCTCTGGGATTCGAACTCATTAGATATGTCGGTAATTAGACCAAGGTTTCAGGTGGAGTTGTGGGAGTACTCTACCCACAAATTATTGTCGTCCAAATTCACTATAATGCTGTAACCCTGGCGTGAAGAGGCTTTTTCCTATAATAAGCTAACGATATGTTGATCGCGTCGTAAAAGCCACAGCAAAATATATAAGAAATACTCTCCCAATTAGTGTGGCACATAGCTGCCTTGGATCCTATTTCTTATAACTTTATTCATTTTATGTCATTGTTACAACCTACCATTGCCAAATTTATTTAATTTTCCCCCCGTTTTATAAATCTGTCAATTGTTTTTATTTTTTACATGAATTAAAGTGTCAATTTAGCAAAATTTAAAGAGCACAGGCAGTTGTAACTAATTTTGGGCTATCTGCGGGCTAATTTCAACAAAACCATCCGAATTTCATAACAATCAGATGAGAAGTTTAAAGATATAGGTGTAAATAATGTATATTTGAGAGCAAATGGAAGATAAACAAATGGGTGCAGAGGTGTTTAACTTATATGGGACCAACAATGGGCTAATTATGATCTACCATCAAAATTTCATTAAAATTAAACGGGTAGTTTTTAAGATATGTGGGTTCGTAAAAATTGAGCGAGAGACGGACACGCAACCAAAAATGTTCCCTGATTTCTGAAACGGATTTCTGTCATTTTTGAAATCAGAGACATAAAAAAATGTCGTTCGTCAAAGCGATCATTCAGTTTCCGTTACGTTCGGTAAGCTCGGAAGCAATAATCATAATATAATATGTATGTTCAACATTTTACATTAATTTATATATTTAAAATAAAATATAGTAATATTTTAAAAAATTGTACAAATAGGAAAACTTTATTTATTCTACTACAACAAGGGAGAAAAGAAACTAAAGTATAAATATTTATTTATAAAAAGCAACAACAAGAAATTAACATAATATTTTAAAGGCTAATTAGCATTTATACATTTTTTTTTCCCTTAATTTTTTATTTATTTTAATTTAGAATTGCTTCATTATAGTTTATTCGTGCTTTGTATATTAGTGTTATGTTGATTTGCAGTTTAATTTATTCAAAATTAGTGGAAATAAGTTATTTTATGTTACTTATTAAACTCTTCTATTTGAAATTAAATTTCTTTATATAGATTTATACTGAAACGTGATAAAATGGTTCTGGGTATTGTGGTTTTATCGTCAATTCTATATGCCTTAACTCAGAGTATTTTCTTTCTCTCTCTTATTTTTTTTTATTTAGTTTCTTTTCATTTCCGGTTTATTTAAATGTGTTGTTTACAAAAACATTTTCATTAGAGACCCAGCTGAATGTTTGAAATAAGATTATTTTCTTAGAATTTAAAATAAAAATCTAAGTTTTAAATGGGAATATCCTAGTAAAAAAAGAATATTATAACATCTCTTTTGGTTTTGGTAGGTAGTTTCGTAGAATTTTATTTTAATTAGTGAGTTTATATTTCAAACCAAATACGAGTAAAAAAAAATAGAATAAGAAAGTGAATAAAGGTAGATAACTAATATAAAAACTTTAGTTCTGTTTAAAATAATAATTAGATAATTCTTTTTTTCAACACATTATTGAGAAAACAAAACTAAAAAACAACAGCTGATTGATAACAAATTTAGTCTAAAGAAACGACAACGCGTTTTCACGAATCACAGACAAATAAACATTTCAGTTTTATTTAATTCTTCCTTTTGAATTATTTTTTTTTTTTTTCATTTTCTTTCTCGTATTAATATAAGGAAAGTACTGTGATACATTAAATAATCGAATTTGTGATGCCGATAAGTGGTTTAAACTTTTAAGTATATTTGAAAGAATAATGCATATATATATATATTATAATACCGTTATCAAATTATAAAATCAAATTGATAATGTAAAACGTTTTTGTTTACTTGTTAAAACTGCTATACAATGGGTTTACGTTAACATTTACATGCTCAAATTTTATCTTTTGGGTGTAATAATGACAAATAAATTAATTTAAAAGTAGAAAAATTAAAAATGCAATTTTTAAGTTTTTGGTAGTATTCATAATACGGAAAGAAGTTCCTTATGGCACGTTCTGGAGCCCGGGAGTGAATCCGAAAAAAACTACCAAAATCACTGTCACATAACAACCGCCACAAAATCACTGTCACGCAAAATCCGTCTCGAAATCTAAAGATGACAATAACTTGAGTAAAAGATCACCGAGTAAAATGAAATTTGGTACACATGTTCATTTAACCAATGCCCAGGCTGAGTTCGTCGGAAAACGTTATCCGCCCAAGCGTTCACGCGCTACGCTCGCGTAAACGTAAGCTTCAAAAGACGGGAAAAAGTGTTATTAAGCAAGCCTGTTACTTTGACTTGTTTTGATTATTTTTGTTATATATGTCAAAAATGTCACTTTTTTTTGTAAATAAATAAAATATTATAATTATGTAAAATATCACCCTGATACAAGCAGAAGCTGTAGAGTAGGGAAGAGATATATCGCACACCCAATTCAGCAACGTGACAACTCTAAAATCTTAGTTTTGAGAAAAACGAGTTTAAAGTTTTTAGTAACTTTAAAGTTATCTAAAGGAAAGAGTAAACAATTAACGACTAATTTGACCAGTCAAAATTGTAGTGCGGTTATCCGCTGATGATACTGACACCATATTTATACTTCAGCTTGTTAAAAATGGTCCATTTTCACGTTTTTGCAAAAACGTTTTGAATTGTCACTCTATCCATTTAACTTTCTCATGCATTTTTTTGCAATGTAACGGTACTTCACCTCCTTTTGTTAAAGGAATGTACTTGACAACTTCATACTATAGGCAATTACATCACATATTAAGTCATCCAATTGTATTTAAACAAATTATTTTCTATGGTAACCTTGTTTGTAGGTAAAATAAAGTTTTGTTTTCTCACGAGCTTAAGCTATAATTACAGTTTGCAATCTCGGGCTTTAGTACATTATAATAAGGAAACCCCGTGATTGTGAATCGTAACAATTAAATCATTTTATATTTGGCAGAATTATGACAAGCCTATTTAATAACAATAAGAAAAAGATAAAAAATAGGAAAGTTATCAAATACAGGAAAGAAATTGTTATTTATTTAAAATTATGTAGACTACTAATCTTCTTCCAATTCGCTTGACGAACTCTTCCTCTTTCCTTTTGTCACCTTAGTGTTACAATTATTACATGATAAACGGTTATTGCTATTATGCTCTATTGTTTTGGTTCTTTTGGAAGTGGTTTTCAGTAGAAATTGAATTCTCATAATCTGAAGATGAATGAGAATTATCACATTCCGAATCGGAATCTATCTGGCTATTCGGTTTAAAATGTAGTAAACAAAAGATGTAGTAGTCAGTTGATTCTGAGAATTCAACATTGTTTAAAAAGTATTGCTGCCTTATCAGTAGTACTGTTAAGCATTGCTACGTCATCAGTAGTGCTGTCAAGTATTGCTACTTCATCAGTAGTACTATTAAGTTTTGGTACTGGAACAGTAGCACTTAGCAATGATAAGTATTTTTTACTTTTTTTTATTTGAAGTAGATAATATCGTCTATATTCTTTAAAACTCTCTTGGAGAGGAGTATTAATAAAATTGCTTTTTCTAAGAATTAAATGCTTTTCAGTAATTTTATATAAAATTACTTTCACACTCAAAACTATTTTGTAGCCAATGTCATTAGTAATTACCCATTGCCAATATAAATATAAATATTGTTGGTACTTGTTTTGCATTTTCTTTTTATTTTATATTTTAGGATTTTAACCTTTATATCTGATTCAGTATAATGCTTGTCCTCCATGACTATTTTCACAATTTTCAATCCTTCCCCGCTCTACTTAGGTATTCCTATCGCTGTTCATATATAACTCTGAAAAATAATATAATGTATGGTTACTTAAGTTAAGAAATTACATAAAACAAAGCGTCAGCCATTATTTATTTTTATCCGCGGTTGTTTTCATGGGTTATAGATAAACATACATTGTTTATTCAAGAGTTATAATAATGAAATGGTATAAATAATTTGATAAATGATCATTTAAACTGCAAGTAATTTGATAAATTCTTATATAATGAAATTAAATACATTTGGTTAAGTTTAAAATTCGACAAAAATCACTGTACTGATTATTGATTTATTAGGGTAACTTCCAATAGTACATGTTACAATTAAAAATCCTGATGTAAAGTAACGTAACAATTTTAAAAAATTATACCACTGAGTAGTAAGTAAGGTAATAACTCAAAAATACTAGTATGAGAAGTGATGTTACAATCAAAAACAATAAATGAAATAATAGTTTGCAAAGTGATAACACGAAAAAAACTCTATACTGAATTATTGATTGACGAGGGTATTATAAGTAATAAGTGTTACAACTCAAAATTCAGATGGAAAGTAAAGTGACAATTCAAAATAATAAAATTAAATACTTAGCAAAGTGATAACTAATAAAAAAATCACTATACTGACTTATCAAACTGGTTAGCTGGTCAAAGGCGTTTTGAGACCTCTCGACTTGTTACACTACTGCCTACATTTATTCGCTCCACACGTCAAAAGTAGCAGAGATACAACTGTTCTCACGTGGTGAATATTAGTACTAGAATAATCACGATACTACCTACTTGTAGCTTTCGATCCACTCTATCGATCTACGGGGATAACTCAAAAACCGAATTTTTTGAGTTGTCACGTTGCTGAATTGGGTGTGCGATATGTATTTTATTAATATTTTAAATTAATTGGCCAGGTAGGTAGAAAACAGTCCTATTTCAATCTAAACTCCCTTAACAAACATACTATTTCACAATAAACTCATCATGATCAACTTTTTTCTTATATTCAATATATATATTTATAGTAAGACGCTTGCTTTAATTACACAAATAATAATTTTCTTTTAATTTTCCCTTAACTCTGCTAGTTACAAACAGTTCGTTACTTTTAATATTGTCTCTTTTCTAACTCCGCCATGTATAAGTAGTTAGCAATCTATACGAACTTAGCAGTGTGATTTTATAATTTATATTTAATGAAAAATGTAAGGAACTTCGTTCCTGCTGGGTGTTCCGCGATACCACACGTATTTTGTAATTTAATTTAGTTTAAATTTTAATTTAAATCAAATTATAATTATTATTAACTACGGGAAACAGACAGAGAAAAATACACTCCAGCGCCGGGATAAAAATTAAACAATTTACAATGAGAAAAGAAAGACTATATGAAATTTGGCACTTTGCTTTGTAAGTTTCAACGGGCACACCTATTACCCCAGTTTTGAACCACTCCCATCTTTCAATCTTCCCCAAATTTTGCACATGGAACCAATTTGGGTGAAGAATAAAGAAAATATATATATATGTTGAAAATAAAATCAATTTTTTAAAAATTGTATTATTATATTAATGATTAAAAATCATTGTTTTGGATTAACATAAGTAATATTACATATTATTATAGTATATTTTAAATAAGATTTTTCACGAAATAATTTAGGAGTTTGTTTATTGAACTCTCAGAACGTTATAGAAAGAAGTTTCGGGAGGTCAGATGCGAGAGGATTTCTTTAAGAGCTTTACGCTGTCTCTTATAGTTAAAACCACAGAAAAAATCAACAATTTTCTCTGGAGAGAGGAAATATTGTAAAGGAGGAAAATTGAAGGGTAAGGGTGGAAAAGTCGGAGTGTTTTCTTGAAGGGTTCTAGAGGGCGCACCACTATTTGTTCGGACTTTTCTCATTAAATTTCGGCTTCTTTTCATCGGATAAAGTAAGGAACCGAAATAATAGCAACCTAACCATTTGCTACTGTTATTATTATTTTATATTTCTCTCTTTACGTCTCGACAGACAGATGTAAGGTTATACAGAACCTTCATTTTTAGGGTTTCGAGGTCGTCCTAGAAACCCTTATGCTTTTGGTAGTTCGTCCGTCCGTCCGTCCGTCGTATCTTGGAGTATATCTCCCGACCTACGGAAGAATACACTTGAAATTTGGTATACACGATAAACTTTTTTGCCCAAAAACAGAAAAACTATTGCAGACTTAAACACTCCAAATTGCTGTGATCTGCGATCAATCGCGAATAGATCGCAATATTTTAATGATTTTGTAATTTTCAAGTTGGGTATCATTTCAAAGGTATTGAAATGTAGATTACAAATATATATCGCGTTTCCAAAATAGCGGCCATTTTACCCCTCAAAAAATTAAAACAAATCTAAAATGTACCCCCCCCCCTTCACTACCCCAAAAAAAGGCAAAAAAAAGGTCCTAAAAAAAGACAAAAATACATAAATATCTATGGTGTAATGAAATTTCCGGGAGTAGATCTAAAAAAAGTGAAATTTCAGAAATTATAGGGGGCCATAAATCGGGAGCCCCAAAATTTTTGTCATTTGAAAATTCAAAGTTGGGTATCATTTTAAAGGAATTGAAATTTAGTTCACAAAAATGTATCGTGTTCTCAAAATGGCAGCCATTTTACCCCCGAAAAAATTAAAACAAAACGCAAAAAAAACTATCCCACCTCCCGCTACCCCATTAGGACAGGTCCTTAATATAAGGCAGAAATACAATAATATGCATCTCTGTCTGTTTCCGGAAGTTGATATAAAAAAATCAAATTTTAAAAATTTTATGGGGGCCGTAACTCGGGAGTCCCAAAATTTATGTTATTTAAAATTTCGAAGTTAGGTATCATTTTAAAGGAATTGAAATTTGGTTCACAAAAATATAATGTTATTTCAAAAAAGCGGCCATTTTACCCTTAAATAACCAAATAATTGCATTCCGATGATATATTAAAAGCATATATATTATATATAGCATATTATAGCATATATTAAAAGATAATATATGCACACCTCGCATCTTAAAAGTGAAACATTTAAACATATTTTGTTAAAAAAAAAAAATAATAATAATGTATATGAATTCTTATGACCGAAGAAACTTTAGTAACTTGCTGGCAAGTACTTGACGGGATTTTTAGGGTTTTGTAGATTCTTCTCAAAACCCTTATGCCGAGGGTGATGTGTCCGTCTGTCCGTCGCTCTTTGGTTCATAGGGCCCGAACCGTTTAAGCTATAGAGCTGAAATTTGAAATACTGGTGTAACTTTTTGACCCAACCACAGGAAAAATATACAGAAGTTCAAAATTAAATTATGCGCATGCGCAATTCGCAAAAATGTTGTAAACTCAAACAATTATATTTTTTTTAATTTTCGAGTGGGGTATCAAATAAAGCTGCTGAAGAGTAGGACGCAAATATATATATGCTTTTGTAAATTTTGCATTCCTTATTGGGTAAAAAAATCAAAATATACCCAAAAAAATTCCCCCCCCCCCCAACCACTATACTTCGGCTGGTCCTAAAATTTCGAAATAATTCATGCTAATGCCATATTGTGGGGCGATGAAAATTCCGGGAGTTCACCCCAAATTTTAAAAAATTGCCAATTTTGAGCGCGAAAATTTGAAGTGCGCCAAAAATTTTATTTTTTTAAAATTTTGAGTTGGGTATCAAATGAAAGCTGCTGAAGAGTAGGACGCAAAGATATATATACATTTTTAAATTTTGCATTCCTTATTGGGTAAAAAAATCAAAATATACCCAAAAAAAATTTCCCCCCCCCAACCACTATACTTCCGCTGGTCCTAAAATTTCGAAATAATTCATGCTAATGCCATATTGTGGGGCGATGAAAATTCCGGGAGTTCACCCCAAATTTTAAAAAATTGCCAATTTTGGGCGCGAAAATTTGAAGTGCGCCAAAATTTTTTAAAATTTTGAGTTGGGTATCAAATGAAAGCTGGTGAAAAGTAGGATTCAAATATATATTTGCTTTTTTAAATTTTTCATTAATTATTAATTTTATCAGTCAAAATATACCCCAAAAATTTCCCCCCTCCCCAACCACTATATAACGGGTGGTCCTAAAATTTCGAAATAATTCATGGTTATACCTTATGGTAAAGCGATGGAAATGGTCTGAAAAAAAGATTTTTTCTAGTCGTTATTACCGATGAAAAACATTGTGACCCCCCGGGGGATCGAACCCGGACCCTTGAGATCGAAGAATAAAATCATAATTACATAACGGGCATGCTTAATCTTCTACAAAACCCTAAAAAGTACTTGGACGCAAGTACTTCCCTGTGATTTTTTAATATTATTTTTAAGAAAATAAACAAAATAGTTAAGACTACCTCCCCAGGGGGGGCGTATAAGCTTCGGGAAATAGTATTATCAAGTACCGACCCTCACCCCCCTACCCCCCCCGGGGGGGAAAATAGCCTTCCTGAAATAGTATTATCAAAATTAAACATGTAGTAGTGGGTTTTGTAATGGCTGATTCCTAGAAGAGTATAAATCTCTACATTGTAATGTTTGAACCTCTTTCTTTTTTTTTACAAGAGAATCGTGAACAACCGTATTGCTTTCTTTGTTTTGATATTTTAACTAAGTAAGGAGTCTGTTTTCTTTAATCTTTGTTTTTCTGAAATCCTTCCATTTCTCTTGAAAAACGTATAAAAGTGGGAAGGAGGAACCAGGTGGGGGGAACAGGTGTCTTTTCTTCAAAACAAGCTAATAGACAAGACTAGACTTTAGTCTTCCGTGGATTTTATCAGTGTAAAGATCATTGTAACGCTTCCGGTTTTAGTTTTATTATTATAATTTTTCTTTAAAAGTTATTTCGGTTTTAGTTTTATTATAATCTCGTGTTAAAAAGGGAATATTCTAGACTAGAGTATAATTAGAAGCCTTATTTATTTCTTGTTAATTCAGCTTAAACAATTAATATTTATAGATATGAGAGAGTTAGTGAGATACGGTCTAAAGAAAAAAAAAATATATCTACACTTTAACGGTTGCTAACTTAAAATTTAATTAATATTTATTTTATATCTTATATTTATCTACACGTACTGATATCTATAAATCTATGTGTATTCTTCAATTTATCATGCATTATAAATTTATGCATGATAAAAAAAATAGAGTGCCAATTAGTGTGGCACATAGCTTCCTCGCATCCTATCATGAACTTTATTGTTATATTAATATTAAAATGATTGTTAATATTACTTTATTGTTATATTGTTTATTATGTAGTAGTAGTAGTAGTAGTAGTAGTCTAGTACTTCCTACTAGAACGGGTAGGACGAACCACTTGTTCGAACCTTGCAATTAGGCCATCACTTAGGCCCTTTTTACGCCCCGTGGTGGAGAGTTCCAGTTACTTCACACATCATACATTTGTACATTGTACCGCCGAAGCGAGTATGGTGTGGTCATTAGTAAGCTATATAAGCGTGCGTCAAAGCGTGGGGGAAGAGTCCCCATAAAGGGTGTCCCTCGCCCTGCTCCGTCCTCGAACCATAGATACAAATCACATCATCTTGACGCGGAACGGACCCACATCAAAGAGTGGGGGAAGAGTCCCCATAAAGGGTGTCCCTCGCCCTGCACCGTCCGCCATTCATTGATGCAATTCAGAGTATCATGGCACGGGATCGAACCCACGACCTCGAGTTGCCTCGACTTAGTGATAGCTGAGCGACCGCCCTAAGGCGCTCGGCTACCCTGGCTCCCCAAGTTTATTATGTAAAAACTATTAATATATAGTTAACGATCTTTAACACTTCATAGCGGTGTCGCTGTTGGTTTTACTAAAAAAATGTATTTGAAGATAATGTTCAAAATTTTCTGTTAAATTTTTTCCTGACCTAAAATTCTAATTTTAAATTTGAGGTTCACGTTTACGCGAGCGTTGCTCGTGAACGCTTGGAAAGATAACGTTGTCCAACGAACTCGTCCTGGGCATTGGTAAAATGAACGTGTCTATTAAATTTCATCAAAATCGGGCGACATTTACTCAAGTTATCGTAGCATGTTTCTTAATTCGCGGACACACAGACCGACAGACAGACACGAGACCAAAAATGTTCCCTGATGTCAGAAACGGATTTCTGTCTTGGAATTTTTCTGAGGCATAAAAGTTCTTCCTTCTCAAAAGTAAACACAATGCTTCCGTTACCTTTGGTAAGCTCGGAAGAAAAATATATATATATAAGTTTTTTACTTACAGCTCCAGCAGCGAATATTTAAGTAATTCCCGATATCAATAATAATGCTCGGTCTCTTTCTCACTCAATTACCGTTTAAAATCAACTTCAATATGAATTAAACCTTAAGAGTAGAACTGATAATTTTATTTAAAAAAAAAAAAAAAAAAAAAAAAAAAAAAAAAAACCCCGATTATTGTAAAGTTTATTTCATTATTAATTCGAGCTTAAAAACCGAGTGTGGGCGTGAAGTTAATAATACTCGTGTATTATAAAATACAAGTAAGAAATTATATATATAAAAAAACTTGTTAACAATATTGATAGAAGATATCCTTTACCGTACCATTTATTAGATCAAAATAATAGTTTTAATAAATTTTTTTTATTGCAATTTCCAGATTTTTGTGTATTAAACATGCTTGGATATCATGCTTATTGATAATTATCAATTATCATTATATTACAAAAAAATAGTTTTTATTTTTTTTTTAACTTTATTAAAACACGTAAAGTAAAGCCTAAAGCTAATGTAAAGGTGTTTTTCTGTATAAAGAACAAACTTAAATATTGTATTAAGATCGTAAAACTTAAAACAATCACTGGCAAGTACATTCACCCAAGTACTTTTTAGGGTTTCGCAAGTTATTAAAGCACACCTATATACTATATACGTTATAATATATTCTGAAATAACATATTATTATTTCTTCATCCCACTCTAGATGAACGTAAAATATCGGTCCGAGACAACTCAGACAAACTTTCTCATATACGAGTTCATAATTACTTAGCCCAGTGTTTCCATTTATTAGTTTTCAAAAATGTTCATTTAAATATTATTGAACATTTCATCAACATTTATCATAAAAATAACTTCTCCTGGGTGGGGAATCGAACCCGGGCTCTCTCCGTCCTCGTTTGAAGCTAATTTCTCACGAACTAGATTTTTCCCAGGAAAACCGCTTATATCATTGGATTCGTATTCAAATGGTCTACATTTTAGAATTTTTTAATCAAAATCGTCGGAACCGTTTTCGAGAAATAATTTTTTTTCATGTTTTTTCAGAGTTTTTGGGCGTAGCGCCCTCAAATTTAGACCTAAAATTCATTTCTCGATTTCGCCTCGGGGTATGATTTTTCTGAACATGTATGCCAAATTTCGTCAAAATCGGCTCAGTAGTTTAGGTTCCAGGCGTCTGAACAGACGACAGACGACGGACAGAAATTTTTTAAAAACCTCGTTTTTGGACTCAAGGGACCTCAAAACTTGTAAATCAACGGGGGGGGGGGGGGGGGGGGGAGGGGGGGGGGGTGTCGCTGGTTCGATCTTCCGGAGGGGTGACAATGTTTTTTATTGGTAATAACGAGAAGTGAAATTAAATTAATTCAATCACCCCACCATAAGGTATTAACCCTAGAACAACTTATTGGGGTCCTACAGACCCCATACAAACTATAATTAATTTTTTTTTTTTTTTATTAATATTTATCTAAACCTAGACTCCCTTCTAATTTACCTTTGAACCTTTCTGTGTAAATACTGATAACAATATTTATGTTATTAGCTTTAGTTTTCCTTCAGTATTCATTAGAGTTATAGATTTGGGGTCTCATAGAACCCTGTGGGCCATTAAATTAATTGTTTTATATACCACTGTTAACTGTTTTATTTTTTTTATTGCATATAAAACTTATTTTATATTTATTGGGGCTGCTGAAATGTTTAAGACTGTCAAAAGTTTCAAAATAATTTTTTTATTACTATTAGTAGACGTATATAATTCAAGTTGAAGGTTTAGTGGATCACAGTAAGGATTTAAGGCCAAAAATGCTTAACTTTGAAAGTCTTTAAAAAAAGTTATTATTTTTATTATCATTTATGTTCCTGTTTTCTGTAAAACAACTCTTAATATATATAAATAAAAAATATTAACCCAATCTAACGAACACAATATTTTATATAATATATACTTTTTATTAAAGTACAAAATTTTTTTTAAAAAATGTTGATGCAAATATATATGTATACTATTTAATTTTAAAATCCTTATTTGTTTTTGTCAAAATTAAATGGTATTTTTAGTATGACAAATAATATTTACAAAAATATATAAATAATTGAAAAAGAAAATGTTTAATTAATTAATTTAACCCATTAATTAATTTGGGTCCCTCTGACCCCTGTGTGGAGTTTAAAATATGTCGGGTCGTTCTAGGGTTAAGTATGAATTATTTCATATTTTTAGGACTAACCGTTAAAAGTTGGTTTGGGGAGGGGGGGGGGGGTGGTTTGGGTGAAATTTTGGCGCTAAAAACGCAATATTGGCGAAAGAAGCACAATAGGAATAATTTTATAATAATTTTTGTATGGGCATGTTTCATCAGGAACATAAATTTTATGAATTTTAAGCAAACCACTGTACAGCTTGATCTTAGAATCAATTACTAAGCTCTGAAGAAGTAATATAACCATCAAGGTAACGCATCTCTCGTGTTTTTCCGTGCTAAAGTAAGGGCTTCATGGGACTACTATGTGAGCCCGCGCACATCTTTTTGCACACTTGTCGTTGTTCAAAATACGAAAATGACGAAATAAGACGAATTTTACGTCTGATTTCCAAATTTAATACCGTTTCTTGACTGATAAAATTGATCATCCTTTTCTACATCAAAGTTTTGACAATTTTGAAACAGAAATTAAGGCTCTTTTCACTGCGTAAAGCTGGAGTCACGCCGGATACTTGAGTTAGTTAAATAAATATAACTTTACTGAAGTAAATAGAAACTAATTTTCATTGGATAGTTGTTAGATAATAATTTAACATAATATTTAAAAAAAAATTGCTTACCTCAGATATTTAGATATCCTCTATCATCCTTTTGAAGTAAAGTAAAGTACGTGTGAAGAAAAAATAATTATAATGATGTTTAATCAAAACAATTTCACTTGAATAATTCACTTTCTTAAATAAAAACTAGAAGAGAACACAAAAATTAATTAAAATAAAATATTTGTAGACGAAGTTGTTGTTTTAGAGTAACAACTTTACAAGAATATCAACCGTTAAATCGTTTCACTATCTATAACAATGAATAAATTAAGAAAAATCCGAACGTTAACTTTTTTAAAACAAAGTTGGTGACGTGGTACATTCGTCGAAAAATGAACAAAAAGAAAGAATAACAGCTATCCAAAAAGAAGGATAGACAACCCCTGCAAGCGAAATATTTTGTTTTCTTCGATTATAGTATTACCTACTTTTAACAAAAGAAAATATCAAAGTGTTATCATTTTTATTTTAAAAATATTCTTTATTTTTTAGTAAAAATATTTCAATTAAATAATGAAAAAGAAAAATTATACTAGAAAATTTAATTATTGGCAACAATGATCATATTGCAAAGATTTTTATTCCTCAGTTTTCTTATCCGCCATTTTGTTAATATACTTATTGTGCTTAGTTTAAGTTATCGTTTTAAAGTTTTAATTTAAGTTTTTGTCGGACATATTAAGTTTGCCGTTACTTTTAAAGATAAACTAATGTTTTTTGACGTATATACTACATAATATCGATGCCAAAGTAATATTTATTCAGTGGTAAAGCCAACTTAAGGAATTGTGCTTTCAAGGTACGTAGTAACTTTCGTATATTTTTTTAACAATTTAGTTCACAAGTTGTTTTTACATGTTATAGTTAGTTCATATTCATATTGTGCCAAATTTTATGAATGTAGATTTGTTTATAATATCTGAACTCACATCACAACAACGTTACCGTTCCTTAAATTATATCGATGTTAGATTCGAATTATATTTCATAGCTGTTTCAATCGAATCAAGTCGAAAGAACCGATATTTATTTATTACTGTATTTTTACTTAGGTCATTAGGGGTTAAACACTTCTCTTATATAAAAAAAGGTGATAGTCCAGGAGATAGCGTGCAAAAAAGTGTCTGACTAACATCAAGCTAAAATTTTGTATACAAGTTAATCTTTTAGCGACTTTTAAGAATATGTGATCGGCTAAGTTCCTCTGCGGGACATAGCTTTGCAATAGGCGTTTGAAAAAAACAAACCGGTGGAGAGCGGCCATGTCTCACCAATCATAGTGGAAAATGTGATTTTCATGATCCTGAGTACAGAATTAGTTAGTAAACCAAAAATCAAGTCGATGTTATTTTCACACTTGATAGGTTAGTTATTCAAATATTACTAAAAATCAACGTGCTGTCTAGGAACAAACTATCATCTACTTGATTTTCGGTCTACTAACTAATTCTGTACTCAGGATCATGAAAATCACATTGTCCACCATAATTGGTGAGACATGGCCGCTCTCCACCGGTTTGTTTTTTTCAAATGCCTATTGCCAAGCTATGTCCCGCAGACGAACTTAGCCGACCTCATATTCTTAAAAGGCTCTAAAAGATAGACTTGTATACAAAATTCTAGCTTGATGTTAGTCACACACTTTTTTGCTCGCTATCTTCTGGATTATTAAATCAACTACATTTTCTAAATTCGCTATTCTCCTGGACTATGATATTTCATCCCTCAATTGGGATATCTTCAAATCTTGTTTTGAAGTCAATGTTTTCATTTTAATATATTCTTTACTGGTAATTTGGTAAAAGTCTGAATCTGCTACATCATATAAAACCTGATGTGAGTGTGAGTAAATAGAGCTCAATCAACTGACTCTGAAGTCTGGAGGGGTCAGGAAAGAAAACATTGAAATTATATTTATTTGTTTACTTTATTATTATAATATCATGGAATAAGTGAAAACAAGTCAGTTGTACATTAGGTATTTTTATACATATTACATTGCCGTGTAATTTTATAAAATGTCAGTTTAGGCTAAGATATTATATATTTCACCAAAAATATTCAATTTGTGTTAAAAGTTTACGCTGAAGGTGAACGCTATCTTTTGAAATTTAGAATATTGGGCAATATGATTGACAATGTTTTGCCGCCTACTGCTCATAGTAGGAGAAATATTAGAGACTGTCGAGGCCAACGGGATTGGTCCCGACCAGCGCCCCTGCTACACTTTTGGCCGTCACAGGCACGACGGTTTTTGGCCGCCTCATTGAAATAAGGACATTTTGACAGAAGGGGGGGGGGATTTTTTAGGGCTTCCTTACATTTATCCTGTGTTTACGTTATTACATAAAACCATGGGCGTCGTCAGCAGTACATTATTTGGGGGGACACATTCCGGGGCAGGGGTCCGTGGGCCCTCCTCCGTAAAAATTTGAAAATAAGACCTCTAAAAACAGTGTTTTTATGCATCTCTAGGTGAAATATTATTTTAATTCTTTGTATAAAGTAAACTTACGGTGTAGTTAGTTTGAACAAAAGTATGAACACGAGTATTTTTATAAAAAATGTCCAACTAAATTAAAAATAGTTATTGTAACATAATAAAAGTTGTGAACCTAATTATTGTAGATTAAATATAGATCAGTCAATAGATATTATGCAATATTTATTAAACTCTATAATAAACTGTGTCATTTAATCAATAGTTATGAAAAACATGTTTTCTTAGGGTGGCCATAATTGAAGCGAGCGTAGCGAGCTTCTTACATTCAACGAAATATGCTCCGTGTCTGTCTGTCTGTCTGTCTGTCTGTCTGTCTGTCTGTCTGTCTGTCTGTCTGTCAGTAACGTTTACGCGTGTGACGATAACTTGAGTAAAAGTTGACCGATTTAGTTGAAATTTGGTATACATGTTCCTCTTACTAATACTCAGGCTAAGTTCGTTGGACAGCGTGATCCGTCCATGAGTTCGCGCGCAACGCTCGCGTAAACGAGAGGTACAAAAATTAAATTGGAATTTCAGGACGGGAAAAGATTCTATCATCATCTACTCGATGAGACGAACATTTTTTTCAAATAACATTTTTTACTAAAACCAACAGCGACACCGCTATGACTTAATAAAGATCGCTAAAACTATTAAAGCGGACCTAAACGTTTATAATAGAGAAAACAACCTTTTTACCGATATCTTACGTTCTAACGAAACGATTTTAATAAAACTTCATATACACCATCTAATGCACAATTGAAACAGGTATGCAAAATTTCAATTTGATACATGCAGTAGTTTGTTTGTAGCAAAGAGATACAAATTATAAATATTGAAATAGAGATGTGTGGTTAGAGGAATAGTAAGAATGCGGGGTGGTTCCCTTACTACTAGCCGCTGCACTACTACCAGACCCATTATCTATCAACTCATCATGATTCACAATAATCTTTTTTTTCAATATTCAATACATATTTATTACTATACGCTCGCTTCAATGATAGAGCCACGCGATGCCTAGTAGAACTTCATATACACCATCTAATGCACAATTGAAACAGGTATGCAAAATTTCAACTTGATACAAGCAAAATTCTTTGCGTAGTGACGAGATACATTTATAATAATTGTTTAAAAGCTACCGCGGGTGGTGAAGATTGTTATAGTGGTATAGTGTATAGGTTTGTTTAGGAAGTAAAGCTTTGTACCGAGTTCCCCCACTCTTCCCTACACTACCCTCTTCCACTTATCTTCAACTATGACATTCATCATGATTAATAAATTTCAATATTCAGTATTTCATTGCAATACGCTCGCTTCAATGATAGAGCCACGCGATGCCTAGTATAAAGTTTAGTCAAAAACAAGACATTAGGTGGTAGAGCTATTGCAGCTCCCAGACAAAGGTGGGTATCTGGGGGCCCTTAGGGAAATGTTGTGAATTTTAAACAAAATTTTGCATTCTTTTGATAAAGTTTTCTCTTTTGACATCAATTGGTAAATCACACTTGAAATTTGGTAAACAAGTTAAACTTTTTTGCCCAAAAACACGAAAAATGTTGCCAACTTGACAACTCAAAATTTCTTTGATCAGAAGAGAGTAACTGCAAACTGATCGTAACATTATATCTTTTTTTGTAATTTTTGAGTGGGGTATCATTGTTAAGATATTGAAATGTATATTACTAATATATATCGTGTTCCCGAAATGGCGGCTCTCTTTTACTCCCGAAATTACCAAACCAAAACCCCTCAAAAAATCTCCCCCCCCCCCGCTAACTCATAAGGAAATTACCTAAAAATGAGGAAAAAATACTTCGTGGGCCAAAGATATTTCCGGGAGTTGACATAATTAGTCAAATTTTGGAAATTTTAGGTGGCCTTAAAAAGAAATGGTGACCCAATTTTTTGATTTTGTGAAGGTATTGAAATACAGATCACAAATATACATTTTGTTTGCAAAATGGAGGTCATTTCACCCCTAAAAGAACCATATATAAGTACAAACCTGAGATGCTAAAGGATAATATGCACACCTTTTTCCTTTAAATTAAACAGTCTAATTCCCGTGGCTTGGCCACGGGATTTAGGGACCATGGTTCCTTCGGCTTCGCCTCAAGAACCAACTTTTTCGCTCAGGGAATAATGGCTTACTTTACTCCCTAGGTGCATAAATAACTATTTTTTTTTAGTTGGCCCTCTAAACAATTTTTTCTAGTTGCCCGGTCCCTCTAGATATCAAAATTTCGCCATCTCATTGGGTCCTCTTCTCGTTTTCAGAATTAATGCTACTATTGATACCCTCTCTCAATCTCTGATTCGTTCACCTCCAGAAAATCTAGACATTATTATTATTTCATTTTATTTAAGATTCTTTTACTTCCTGGTCAACCTAACAGTAGGTTATTAAAGATGAGGGATCATCCACTTTGCTCATCAACTTGAAGTGACCATCATTGTAAATAATTTTTAAATCCTTTATATTGACTTCACTTTAGTGGCTGGGTGCCTGCCTGCCTGACGTCAAAATCTTTGGGAGGCTAGTTAACCCTCTTCCAGTCATCCAATCGAGCTGAAACATGGCACATCTCTCTACCAACACAAAAACATTTTAACATATTAATTAATTAAATATTAAAAAAATAAAGTAATAACAATTTAATTAATTAATTATATAATTGGTAGGTATATAAAATCTTTGGAAGGCTAGTTAACCCTCTTCCAGTCAATCAATCGAGCCGAAATTTGACGCATAGACTCTACCAATATTAAAATAAACATTTTAACAAATTAATTAATTAATTAATTTTTTAATTTAAATAATTATCTTTTTAAAAATGAATGTATTAATTAAATTTTTAAAAAAATAAGTAATGAGAATAAAATAAAAAATTAATTAATTAATTAATTGGTAGGTATATAAAATCTTTGGAGGGCGAGTTAACCCTCTTCCGCAGTCATCCAATCGAGCTAAAACTTGGTACATAGACTCTTTAGCAAAACTTGATGACTTGGTGAATTGCTAAAACACTAATTGCTACGCTAATCTTTAAAGTTAATGTTACTTAATAATTATTAGAGATAATTATAAAATATTAAATAAAAAAAATCACACAAATCATCAAGTTTTAATAAATTTGCTCATATTTAAGTCCCTTCATGATGATAAAACTGAAATAAATTTAAAAAATTACAGTTAGATACAAAAGTCAAATAAGTATTTTCTAACTAAAAATAACTGATAAGAAGATTTATTTCATTACATAACAAGGTAACTCCATCAAATTTATGAATATTACATCATATTTATAATCTTATTACTAAATTCATTTGCTGACAATACAATTAAAATTCTATTTTAAAAGTATAATTTTATTTATTTGATTTATTTTTTTAAAAATATATTTTTGATATAATTGGCTTAGTATAAGTAGAAAATAATTGGCTTTAATTCAATGTTCTTTCTTTAGTTAACTTTTAAGATCAAATATGCTATTTTGTTTTTATAGAATTTACATTTTAATTTAATACCTAATCATGATTTTAGTTTGTATATTCAAGCGTTCTACATAATTAAAAGTCAGAACTTTGATTATACTACATATTATACTACGTATTAATATATAATTTTAAACAAGGTTGCCTTTAGAGAAGGCAGTTCTCAGGCATCAAGGTATCTTAAGGATCAGACATTTATTTTTCAGATAGGGAGGGGGGGGGGCACGTTTCACACCCACTTTAAACTCGCCAATGCTCGCACTACTAAAGCTTATAACCAAAAATGATATACTTTTGAAATCAGCTCGACGTACTCTTTCATATACTACCCCACACGGTGTCCAAAAAAAAAATTGTTGTTAACCCTAATTGTTTTGAAAAATATTTTGTTTTAGGTCGCTAAATTTTTAACAATATGTGGGCAGATACTATACACATATTCACTAAATTTCAAAGTGATCGGACGAAAGGTGTAGCTATGAGAGCAGGCGACAGACGGATGGACGGACAGACAGACACATGCAGGAAAATATAAGGGTTCTTGGTTTTGCCTACGAACCCTAAAAAATACATATTTTATTACCCCTGAAGACACCTTCTATTAAAATTTTATGTATAAAAATATAAAGGGATAGCACAAAGAAAAAAATGCTTGCATACGAGTCTGCAAGACAGCGAGACATTTTCATGTGACGCATTTTGGTGTCGTTATTTGGTAACGCTTTTCGCGTTTATGTGCCTAAGTAAAGACATGAAAATGTAAAAAAAAAAATTAAGCGTTCAGTTTTCGCGTTTGTATATTAGGAATTAAATCGAACATATGTTGTGTACGAAGAAAAAAAGTACTTTTCTTTTTTTCAAGTTTATTAAGAAGTAATATTTTAGCTTCTTCACCCATATTTTTATAATAAATGCAAAAACTTATAGTATAACAAAAAAAAATAAAACGGTCTCGAAAGGTATTTAGGTACTATATTTATTACATTTGGAAATTTTAAGGGGGCCGTAGTTATCAAAAGGTAAAAGAAACACTGCTCTAGACTTGATTAAACGATTTAGTGAATTAGTGAACTGTAGTAATGATTAAGGGCGAGTAAAATATAAAAACGAGAATTTAAAAATGTAGTCGTGTACTTGAAGAATCGTGACATACAATAGAATAGATATGGCGCGACTGAAGTTGCGTGAAAAGTTGTGCTAAAATTTGTGTGCCTCCAGCCGACGATACTAACCCCCTAGCCTAGAATAATATGAGTGTCCAAATCAACTAACTAGGATCTTTCTTTTATTTTGGGTCCTCAACAACATTCTGTAATTTACAAAAATCTCTTATCATACCTTTACGTTCTTGTCGTGGTTTTCAGAGCTCCGTTCTCCTAATCTTTCTTGTTTGAGTTTGGGAAGGGGATAGTTTATCCCCTTCCCATATTTTTAGGAGTTGTAACTCTATATATCTCAAAATTATTTGGGCGTCAAAAGTTAAGGGATGTAAGTTACCAAAAGTGCATTTTATAAACTGAAGATTAAATTCCATAAATCAAAGCATACAAATATGAAAATATTTGTTTCGAAAAGCTACAGTATTGCTATTTTTACATGCATTTATCTTATATTCCAAAAATGTTACTTGGACCCCTTTGTTTCTGACATCCTCACTTGAGTTATTTTTACAGAGAGGGAGGACTATTACCTTTTAAGGCACTAATAACTCATGAAAACATCAGTTATAAAAGTAATATAGGAAGTATAATATGAAATATGGGGTACGATTCAGAGTAATTGAACGCTAAGGGGTACGCGAGTCAAAAAAAGAATAAACTTTTTGCATACGAGTCCGCAAGGCAGTGAGACATTTTCATGTTTTCATTCTGCGTAAACTACCGTCATAAAATGAAATAAAATCGGTAATTTATTCAAGTGATAAAAGTAGATGGAAGATAATTTTTTTTCTTATCTCCACACCGGCACTGCCGCGACTTGATTTAAAGGCGCCGGCCCGCGTTCTACGAATTGTTAATATGCCTTCATACTAGTGTAACGATGTCAAGTATGGTGTCATGTATGACATCGTTATGACACACTGACAAGATATTGAGTTTATGAATGTTTCATTGATTATAGTTGAGTCTTGATTGAACGGATTAAATGTAAAATAAAATAGTTTTGTTAAACGTACATTTGTTACATTGGTGGCAGCGGAAAAAAAAAATAAAAAATTAACAAATAACAAAGTGATAAAAGAAAAGAAGTCCAATGGAGAAGAAAATAATTTTACCAAGGACTTTTGATGGCAGCAGCAAGGAACTTTGGAATCAATGGTATCGCCACTTTACTAAAGTAGCTAGTATTAATAGTTGGAATGAAACCGATAAATTAAAATTTTTGTCTCTAAGTTTAGAAGGAAGGGCTGCAGACTATTTTGAAAATTTAGAACAAAATAGTTGTTGTCTTGAATATGCTGTAGTTACAAACAAATTAAAACAATTATTTGAACCTACTGCTGAAATAGGGGTTCATAAATCAAAATTAAGAACTCGTATGAGATTAAAAAATGAATCAATAGATGACGTCAAACGAGACATTATTCAAACAACAAAATTAGCATATCCAAAAGCGGATTCACACACACAGGACGAATTGGCAATGGAAAACTTTATAAGAGCTTTAGGCCCAGGACAATTACGAACATTAGTCCGACAAGCCTGTCCGAAATCTCTTAATAATGCTGTTCAAATTGCAATGGAAC
The DNA here is from genome assembly GCA_951217055.1 of Gerris lacustris. Lineage (NCBI taxonomy): Eukaryota > Metazoa > Arthropoda > Insecta > Hemiptera > Gerridae > Gerris > Gerris lacustris. Next base: position 18,663 of record CATNVA010000057.1, on the reverse strand, counting down.
AGGAAGTTAATTTATTTCAGGACGAACCCCACAGTTCTAAACATCTTGTAGGTGCTGTGACGACTAGTTCTAATGACCCAATGGTAGAATTAATTAAACAAAATACATTGGTATTAGAAAAAGTAGTTGAGACATTAAGTAGGTTAGCCATTCCTTCTCGGGGCACTATTCCTAAGCCTAGAGTAAGAACTGTAGAGTGCTGGTCCTGTGGAGATAAATCCCATTATAGAGCGAATTGTCCTAAAAATACTGATTCGGGAAACGCAGAAAGGCCGACCAACACTATAGGTCGGCCAAACTAAACCAAGAACGGGTCTCTGAAAAACAGGGTACTAGCGCCACCTATGCCGTAGGATTTGTGGGTGGAACATATTGCAAAATTCTTATTGACAGTGGGGCTGTTGTCTCTCTAATAGGATACTCCCTGTGGGATATATTGAAAGATCGGTATCTTTTAAACAGCACAGAAACGAGGGTATCCAACGTTTGTGGGCAGCAGTTAACACTATTAGGGAGGGTAAGACTTCCTATTAAAGTCAATGAGGTACCATTTGAACATTGGTTTTATGTGGGTGACATTCAACAAGAGTGTATTCTAGGGTGTGATTTCCTTAAGGAAAATAAAGGTGAAATATCTTTTAAAGAAAACGCACTCATACTAAACAATATTATAACTCCTTTTGTAGCTCAAGTTAGTAATCGTATTTCGCGGATAACCCTAGATAAAAAAGTAACCCTTAAAGTCGATGAGGAGGTTGTTGTAAATGCATCGACACCTGGTCCTGATCAAGAAGAGGGGATAATAGAACCAAATTTAAATGTCACTAAGCAATATGGTATCTTAGTTGCTAAGTTACTAGTGAAACGGCAAGGGGGGCAGGTACCAGTAAGGCTACTGAACACATCAGGGGTAGCAGTAACCTTAAAGGAAGGCACGGTAATAGGAATGTTTGAGTCAGGAGTCACACAGATTTCATCTGTCACTGATCTAAATTCTAGTTCGATCAAAGAGTTATTGGCAGCGTTTCCGTTAGAAGATGCTAACCTAACTTGGAGTCAAAGAGATAATGTCAATAAATTACTAATTGATTTTGCAGACATATTCTCTAAGACAGCCAATGACATAGGTCGTACGAACAAGATTCACCATTCTATCGATACTGGTGAGACTACCCCAATTAGGCAAGCACCTCGGAGAATACCTCTGCACAAGCGTCTTGAAGCTGAAAAGATTCTTAAGGACATGTTAGAAAAAGAGGTAATTCAAGAGTCTTCATCACCCTGGTGCTCGCCTGTAGTATTGGTGGCTAAAAAAGATGGCACCCAACGTTTTTGCATTGATTACAGGAAACTAAACAACATAACAAAAAAAGACGCTTACCCTTTACCTAGAATAGATGAAATGCTTGACTGCTTAGCTGATTGTCAGTATTTCACAACTTTAGACTTAACTTCAGGTTACTGGCAAGTTGAGTTAGACCCTAAAGATAGAGAAAAGACAGCGTTTTCAATGGGAGGTGCCCTATATGAATTTAAAGTGCTACCTTTTGGGTTATGCAATGCCCCAGCTACCTTTCAAAGGCTGATGAACCTTGTTTTAAGGGGGTTAAATTGGAAAATTTGTATGGTTTATTTAGATGATGTCATAATCTTTAGTCGGAGTTTTGATGAACACCTAGTCCGACTGAGGGAGGTTTTTGAGTGTTTAAGAAGGACAGGACTAAAACTCAAACCCAAAAAGTGTGCACTTTTCCAGCAAGAAGCAAAATTCTTAGGACATGTAGTATCAAAAAAAGGAGTGGCTACTGACCCAGAGAAGAATAAGGCTATAGATAACTGGCCTACCCCTAAATCGGTTGATGATGTAAGATCATTCTTAGGGACAGCATCATATTACAGACGGTTTATAAGGGACTTTTCTGATATTGCAGCCCCATTAAATAAATTGCTGCAAAAAGGGGAAACATTTTTATGGTCCCAAGAATGTGATATTGCTTTTTCTCAACTTAAGAAAAGTTTGTGCTCTGCTCCTATTTTGGCTTTCCCTAATCCCAAATTACCATTTGTTTTAGATACAGATGCGAGTTGTGTAGGAATTGGGGCGGTATTAAGTCAAATTCAGGACGGGGAGGAGCGAGCAATTTCATTTATGAGTCGTTCTTTGAATAAGGCAGAAAAGAATTATAGTGTGACAAAGAGAGAAATGTTAGCTCTAGTGACAGGCATCCGGCATTATCGGCATTATTTATATGGGAACCACTTTCTCGTACGAACAGACCACAATTCTTTAAAATGGTTACAAAATTTCAAGGAACCCGAGGGTCAGGTTGCCAGGTGGGTTGAACTTTTAAGTGATTATAATTTTACAGTTGAGTATAGATCAGGTAAGAAACACGGTAATGCGGATGGCCTTTCTAGGAAAAATCATGCTGTTAGTGCTATTGAGATAGGGAAGTGTAATGATGTTGGTCTGGCAGAAGCTCAAAAAGTAGATAATGGTATAAGCCTTGTGCTATCATGGTTACTAGCGGGGTCGCGACCTTCGTATGACGAGGTTAAAGCATTGGGACCAGAGATCTGCACCTTGTGGAGTCAATGGGATAATCTTAGGCTATCCAACAATGTTGTTTATCGTCAGTGGGAAGGTAGCGGTATCAAAGAACCTATTCTCCAGGCTATACTTCCATGGACACTTCGAGACAAGGTATGGAAAGAACTCCATGAATTACCTATGGGTAGTCATTTAGGTTATTATAAAACATTAGCTAAAATTAGGGACAGATTCTATTGGCCGGGAATGAGTAAAGATATACTATTAAGATGTAAAACTTGTATCGGGTGCCAGGAAAGAAAAATGCCTGTGGGAAAGAGAAAGGCTCCTCTAGGCTGCGTTCCAGTGGGTGAGCCATTTCAAAGGGTACAAATAGACCTTGTAGGACCCTTACCAAGGACTCAGCGGGACAACCGGTACATCCTTGTAATAACCGACATCTTTACTAAATGGGTTGAAGCCTATCCTGTAAAAAACATAGAAGCAAGGACTGTTGCAGGGGTAGTCGTAGGCGAGTTTATAAGTAGGTATGGGGCCCCGAGGGAAATTCATACTGACCAGGGGAGACAATTCGAAGCTACCTTGTTCGGAGAACTTTGCACTCTGTTAGGTATTAACAAAACTAGGTCAACCTCCTACCATCCCCAAGCAAATGGACAGGTTGAACGCTTTAACCGTACTCTTTTGGCCATGTTAAGTCAATATGCCAATGAGAAGCAGGGTGAGTGGGATCTGTTTCTACCATTGGTAATGTTAGCTTATAGAACTAGTCGTCATGAAGCAACCCAGTTTAGTCCCTATTACATGCTGTTCGGACGAGAAATCAGGCTTCCGATTGATTTACAATACGCAGCACCACCTGGCTCGGTACGTTGCAAAGAAGAAGCAATATTGAGGTTGCAACAAAACATAGTAGATGCACACCGACAGGTTCGTAAAAACTTGAGAGCTGAACATCTGCGGCAAAAGCAGTACTATGATAGAGGTTGCCCTGAAAATGAAAGGATTTACGAAGTTGGGGATTTGGTTTGGCTGTATGAAAAAACCCCTAAACCTGGTATATGTACAAAACTCATAAGACCTTGGAAGGGTCCGTACCAGGTTATAAAGAAGATGTCTGATGTTGTCATGCGTATTGAACTACTTGACAGTCGGAGGAAAAAGTCAAGGATAGTGGTGCATGTAGACAGGTTGAAACCGTATGAAAACAAGAACAAGAGACACGAAACATTATCTAGATCAGAAGGAGTTAACTTAGGGAGAGATAGGGATAATACTGGAGCCACACGTGTTAGAGGCGAAGAAAGAATAGCTGAAATAGCCGAGCCAAATAGGGATAATACTGGAGCCACAGGTGTTAGAGGCGAAGAAAGAATAGCTGAAATAGCCGAGCCTAGGGAAGTGGTATACTTAACAACAGATGAGCGAGAGCCAGTGCTGGTAGACTTACCTGCAAATGAACAAGAGACAGTATTACCATCAAAGGAACAGCAGGAGTCGGGACCACCAGTAGATGAAGAGGAGTTAGTGGCGACCGAAATTCTACCATCTTTACAAGGGACAGCACAGGATGATGAGGAAGACACATTTTATCTTGCACAAGAATCTATCCAGCAACTTGTCATACAACCAGAGGAAACTGGTCAGCAGATAGTGACTCAAGAGCGAAGGTATCCAGACAGAATACGCAGACCACCAGATCGATACCAAGCTAGCTGGTAGCAGGGACCTTATTTAGGAAGGGAGTAGTGTAACGATGTCAAGTATGGTGTCATGTATGACATCGTTATGACACACTGACAAGATATTGAGTTTATGAATGTTTCATTGATTATAGTTGAGTCTTGATTGAACGGATTAAATGTAAAATAAAATAGTTTTGTTAAACGTACATTTGTTACACTAGGTAGGCCGAGAGGGCTGAGTTAATGGCAACCTCCTGTACTTTCCTAAGTCCCTGTCACACTTGTAAATCTTTTCGACTCTCTTCGGCCCTATTACGTGCGGTGGAGGGAGGCCTAACAGCTGTAGACAGACTGTGCACACCTCCTATAGCTTTTTAACTCCCTGTTATACTTTTCTGAGTTTTTAAGCTAAAAGTAACGTAACGTTTTTGACTTATGTTCCATAGCCTAAACATAAAAATGTCAAAAGGTTGGAACCGCTGCTCTAATTGGATTATCACTGGGCTTCATATGTTTCAAATATCAAAAATACTTTAGTATGCCTTATATAAAGTTTTACTATCTCAAAAATGATAATTGGCAGGTAATAATGAGATGTTTGGTTAGTTTCAGTGTGAGGTCAGGTTCGAGAGGAGAGACAGGTAGAGAAGTGTACGAGGCTGAGTTAGACGTACGTAAGGAGAAGAGAACCCAGAAGTACCTGGGAGCAATGGCGGCTGTCTACGCAGCATGTCTCTGCCCTCTAATGGTACTAAGGTAAGCACAGATTTTTAATATTATCTTATAAATAAATAAAGCCCCTAATCAGTTATATTTATTTTTTTTAATAATCTTGGTCTTCAGCGTGAAGCCGCATATAGATTCCTTTCAGAAACTTAAGAACGTCTTCCCCAAACTTCTTAAAAAATAATTATTTTAATTTATCCTAGTCATAGTGTATAAGTTTTAACTAATTTTAGTAGTAGTTGTAGTAGTTAACTAGTACTTCCTACTAGACGGGTAGGACGAACCACTTGTTCGAACCTCGCAATCAGGCCTACAGTGGACCCATTTTACTTTCCCGTGGTGGAGGGTTCCAGCTACTTCACACATCATACATTTGTACATTGTACCGCCGAAGCGAGTATGATGTGGTCATTAGTAAGCTATATGAGCGTGCTTCAAAGTGTGGGGGAAGAGGACCCCTCAGGGGGTCCCCTCGTCCTACTCCGACCTCGAACCATAGATACAGATCACATTTCATGACACGGATCGAACCCACTAGACGACGTGGGGGAAGAGAACCCCTCAGGGGATGTCCCTCGCCCTGCTCCGTCCACGATTCATAGATGCATTCAGTGTATCATGGCCCGGGATCGAACCCACGACCTCGAGTTGCCTCGACTCAGTGATAGCTGCCCGGTGTCTTTGCGACCTCGGCCACCCTGGCTCCCTAACTAATTTTAAGTTTTATCGTTATTTGTGTACTTGGTCTCATGTAAATTTTAAGTGTTATTTTAAGGTTAATTTGTGTCAAGTGGTGTATGTTTGTGAGTTTTTCTTTTTTTAGTTTATTTTGTAATTTATGGTGATTTCATGTTACCATTTTCTCTCTTGAAATATAACTTTGTCCTTCTCTTTAAGCCGTTACCATGATAACAGTCAATAACTTTATTAATTTTAGCCGTGTTAGTTTCTCCTCTGTTTCACGTATTCCTCCGCAATCCTTTTCCTAATCTCTCCTTCTACCCTAAATTGTTTTCCAATTATATTCTAAGCACTTTATATTTATATTATATTTTATTTAATTTTACTATATTTTTAACAAGAAAGAAAGCTATTAGCTTTATGGTGATTTAATAAAAAAAAGTGGCAACACTGAATTCGTTCAACACTTGAACCTTAAATTAGATATGGGAGCGTCTGTGTGAAGGATATTTAATCTTTGACTGACTGGGGTCTGACCGGACAGTAGGACTAGAGTGGGTCGTGACTTGACCGGGACCAGCCCTGACTGCGACCGTTGGTGAGATCCACACCTAAGGTCGCAGTTAGGGCTGGTCTCAGTCAAGTCACGACCCATTCTCATTCTACTGTCCAGTCAGACCCCAGTCAGTCAAAAATGGAATATAATTTCAACAACACTAGATTCTAAACCACTGTAGAGCCTCTTAGAAAATAAATCCTGAGTAAAATACTCTACTTTTAAAGGATCCACACCTACGGTCGCAGTCAGGGCTGGTCCCAAATTTTGGGTCTGGCTACTCCCATTAAAATTTCAAAATGTAATTTTAAACAATTCTAGTCATTGTTTAAACCCGTATAGAAGAAAGAAAAAAATCGGTCCGAGACAACTCAGACAAACTTTCTCATATACAAGATCATAATTAATTAGCCAATGTTTTCCATTTATTAGTTTTTGTAAGTGCGTTTAATTATTATTGAAAATTATATCAAAATTTACCATAAAAATAACTTCTCCAGGGCGGGGAATCGAACCCGGGCTCTCTCCGTCCGCGTTTTAAGGTATTTTCTCTGGAACAAGATTTTTCCCGGGAAAACGGCTTATATCGTTAGATTTGTTGTTAAATGGACTACATTTTAGAATTTTTTAATCAAAATCGTCGGAACCGTTTTCGAGAAATAAATTTTTTTCACGTTTTTTCAGAGTTTTTGGGGGGTAGCGCCCCCAAATTTGGAGCTAAAATTCATTTCTCGATTTCGCCTCGGGGTATGATTTTTCTGAACATGTATGCCAAATTTCATGAAAATCGGTCGAGTAGTTTCTGCTCCAGGCATCTGCACAGACGACAGACGACAGACAGACATTTTTTAAAAACCACTTTATTAGACTCAGGGGACCTCAAAACGTGTAAATCCATCAAAATCTCAAAATCGAATTTTCGCGCCATCACAATACTTTCTCTTTATATGAGAAAGTAAAAATCTATAAACATTATATTTGAACATAGACAATAGTTTGTCATACTTTGAGTGATATTGAAATCAGAAAGTCGAGGAAAAAACTTTGTGATTCAAATTTTTGCTCAATTTGTTTTTATGTTTTGTTTTGTTTTTCTTTAACTTTTAAAAGTGAGTATCTACAGGGGTAAAAGTCTGTGTTATTTTTTCTTACTATTTATTTAAACTAAAGAAATAAGATTCTATGTGTCCTGACATTTTTACTGATGGAAACGATTCAAATGAGACGTTCTGTCACTTTATAAGAAGGTTTCCACACGAAAAGAGGGTTATATAAAAGAGCTCGATGTTAAATCCCGGCGCAGCGAGGGTGTATTTTGTATTGAAAGAACCCTTTTTATTTTGGCCAAAGGCAAAATACAAGGTGAGGGGTGTGGTCGTGTCAATTTCACTGAAAGCAGTGTTAGGGAGTGTCCGGCTTACCTTCCAACGCTTCATCTGTCTCTGTGTGTGTGCCGCGTTTTTCTCTCCCTTATTTGACGCCTCTAGCTCTATACAAGAGAATTTCTATGAACACCTCCACTAAATAAAAAAGTCAAAGGAATGATAAAAAACCGACGCAGAATAAATATACATATAATAAAACATGAAACTATAGATATATAACTATATCTGTCAGGTGGCAAAGTGTGGGGGGGGGGAGGAGGGATTTATGTTTATTGTCGTGTGATTTCGTCTATACAAAAACTCCAGGCTGTTTTTTTTTTTTTTTTTGTTTTTTGTTTTGTTGTTTGTTTTTTTGTTTTTTGTTTTTTTGTCGTTTACGAAAAAATACACCCTGATGTAGAATGTGATTGTAATTTTATCTCCAAAAGGGAGATAAAAGTGAACTTTTTCTCCATAGTTTACAGGGAGGAAAGCTACTCAGTTCTCGCTACTCTGTAATGGAAAATAAGGGAATCATGAACTCTCATGATCCCCTTCAGTGTTACCCTAGATAAAGCACAAGTAAGTAAGGTTGTGTTAAATACACAATTTCATTTAACTTTTGTTTAATATCTATATTTATAATGTCATCTTTACAATATAACCCCAACAATGATTGTCATGACTCATGGTCATTCAACGGTAAAACAAACAAACAGGTTAAAGGTCACGTCATAATTTCTAACTATAGATAAACTAATGCATGTATATGCATATTAATTCATTGACAATTATTAAATACATTGTTGTTCATTGACAGCTACCAGCTGATTCTCACATCTAATTTCAAATGGGAGAATCAGCTGGTAGCAGAATCATACATTAAACAGAAATTGTCTACGGGTTAATATGTATATGTATTAGTTTATCAGCAGTTTGAAATTGTGATGTAACCTATTTTAAATAATTAGTATAAGTGCTTAGCTTATGATATTTAAACAATTTGAATGAGATACGAGTAAGTTATAAAAAGCTGTCAAAAGTTATTATTATCACTGTCATTTTTAATTTCTCATATAAAGAGAAAGTATTGTGATGGCGCGAAAATTCGATTTTGAGATTTTGATGGATTTACATGTTTTGAGGTCTCCTGAGTACAAAAATGTCTGTCTGTGCAGTCGCCTGGAGCCTAAACTACTGAGCCGATTTTAACGAAATTTGTCATACATGCTCAGACAAATCATATACCCCGATGCGAAATCAAGAAATGAATTTTGTTCTCTTAATTTGGGGACGCTACCCCCCAAAAAAATATTTCTCGAAAACGGTTCCGATGATTTTGATTAACAAATTCTAAAATGTAGTCCATTTAAGTACGAATCTAACGATATAAGCCGTTTTCCCAGGAAAAATCTAGTTCCTGAGAAAAAGAAGCTTTAAAAGGGGGAGCGAGAGAGGCCGGGTTCGATTCCCCTCCGAGAAGAAGTTATTTTTATAATATATTTTTGAAAAAAATGGAAAACACTGGCCCAAGTAATTATGAACTCGTATATGAGAAAGCTTGTCTGTGTTGTCTCTGACAGATTTTTATTTTTCTTACGTCTTTACATTTCTACATACCGCACTTATCGTTCAGTCGATATTAAAATTAAAGAGCGGTTTGACTTCTACATTAATGATATAAATATATAGAAAACTGAGACAATCCTAAACCAAAAGACTTATCAATGTCTAGGCTCAGCTGTGAGCGGTAAGCGGCAATTGGCAACATGCATCGCTCAATCGCTCCAGCTTGTCATAGCCGGCCATCCTCTACTTCCATTGTAATCAGTGTAAACATAAACATGAGCGGCACCACTCTCCCGCCCTGCCGCTCGTATCGTACCCGAGGCCTTAGGGTATAATGACTTACTTCACTCCCTTGGTGCTTAAATAACTATTGTATACACTATGAAATGTTAGTATACTAGGTGTACAATGCAGTGTCTGCTTGCAATATTGAGCTGAGCCTGCATTTTAATCTTAAACAATAGACATTTTTATTGACAAGCAGCTAAAATCGGATCAAAAATAGTATTATTTCTAATTCCCCCCCCCCCCCCCCCGGTTTTTCTATTTTACCCCCTTCTTAATTGAAAATATTACAAAAGTGAACTTACAACAATAACTGTACTCTTAAAGAGCTTTCCAACGACACGCATCATGAAGGACATATATAATATTTTAACTTTTGTACCCCGTACCGCGTACCTCTGTGTACCAATTTGGACCCTTTCAAATTAATACCTTCCTGTGGTTTGTCCAATTGACAATGACAAATTTTGAATGGATCGGTTCAGACATTCAGGAGGAAACTTTTGTACCCCGTACCCCTGTGTACCAAATTGGACCATTTCAGATTTATACCTTCCTGTGGTTGGTCACTATGACCGTGCCGAATTTTGTGCGGATCAGTTTAGCAGTTCAGGAGTTCAGGAGGAAACTTTTGTACCCTGTACCCCTACCAAATTGGACCATTTCAGATTTATACCTTCCTGTGTTTGGTCACTATGACCGTGCCGAACTTTGTGCAGATCGGTTCAGCCATTCAGGAGGAGTATGCATCAGAAAAAATGCCAAGTGTAGTATAAGAGCTTCGCTTCGCTCAGCTCAATTAAGACAAAGGGATATTTAGTTCAGTGTACCTTGGGACAAAGGAATGTCACACTTGTGTTTATAAATGAAATAATATCCCTTAGTCGAAATTACTTTTTAGGCAAAGGGATATTTAGTTCAGTGTACCTTAGGACAAAGGAATGTTATACTTGTGTTTATAAATGTTATAATATCCCTTAGTCTAATTAACTATTGAGACAAAGGAATATTAAATATACGCTAAGAAAACTGTAGAGCTCAGAAGATTCATTCTTACACATGATAAGACTCAATCTTAAAATAAAACTGCCCCAGGAGTCTCAATGTCTTGAGGAGACCAACACACAAATCTTTGAGACTTTTGTAGGGCAGACTATTGTTTACAACCATCAAAGGGAGTGATTAAGTAAAAAAGTGCCCATTTTTTTTAATTTTTACCTTAACACATTTAATATTGAATACAAATAAGTGACCCACTCAGAATCCAATGAGGTCCAAACTATAACCATACTCTTAATTTCCATGTGAACAATCACCCCGTGACACCATCATTGGAAGGGTGCACTATCAATGGAAGCAAGGAAACTATTTGCCTCAATATTTGGGTTATATTTTTGCTTCCGAGCTTACCGAAGGTAACGAAAGGTATGTGATGGTTCTGAAGGACGAAAATATTTTATATCTTCGATTTCAAAAATTCCAAGACAGAAAACCGTTTCAGATATCAGGGAACATTTTTTGTTCCGTTTGTCTGTCGGTCTGTCTCTCAATTATTACGAACCAACATTATCTTGTAAAACTACACGTCCGATTTTAATGAAATTTGTATGGTAGGTCATAATTAGCCCATTGTTGGTCCCATATAGGTTTCATCATTTATTTATTATACATTTATTTACACTTATATCTTCAAAAGTACTCATATGATTTTTATGAAATTTGGATGGTTTGTCTAAAGTAGCTGGCAGATAGCACCAGATTAACTTAAACAGTATATAATATGAGTAGAGATAAAAAGGGGCACCTGGCTCAATCGCTAATGTCCACCTAAAACAAGGTCAATGACCGGCCCCTCTCGTTCGTATACTACCCCATGTTGCCTCTGCTTTTCCAAGGTCACCCCCCCCCCCCCCCCCACGAATTCTGTCTCAGAGTCGAATTCTGCCTCAGAGTCGAATACTGCCTCCAAATTGAGTCGGATTTGAAATGAAATGAAATCAAGGTTTTTTTCTCTTTTTTTTTTGATAGAGCCCCACACTCGCTCTATCATGTGATGACCAACCATTTATTTGTCACCTCCATTGTTTCCCACCCAATAAGTGAAATTAAACTCTACAAATGTAGTTGGGTTTGCGGGACGCTATGCCGCGCCAGGGACCCTACATTCGTTAAGTTATTATATTGTAAAAGCAAGTTGAATATGTGTCTACAAATGTTGTTCGGCTTACGGGACGCTATGCCACGCCAGGGACCTATTACATTCGTAGAAACATTTTTTTATTTTATTTTTTTTTTACAAATATCAATTTCCATCCATACAAGTTATGCTTGCTTAAATTAAACACCATATTTTAAAAACTTTTTATAGCAGTACTAAGACAAGTGAAGCAATACAAATTGATAGGAAAAATAATTTTGACTAAAAATATTAAATGTGTTTATTTATTAATTAATATAAAATAGTGCATTCATTGTAACCATGTGCTTTTGTTGAAATTCCATCGCTCATGATAATTCTCTTGTCATCGAACGGAGAAAGAGAAACTTTATTTACTAGGTATGATTGCAAATCATGGTCCTTGGATCTGATTACATTCATTTTGGTAAAAATAGGTTCTTCATACAAACATCTGTTTTTTGTTTTTAACTTATTCATTTCAATTAAAAACTGTTCCCGGTCAATGTTTTGTAGTTGAGTTTTAACAATTTTTAATTCAAAAACCTGTTCCCGGTTACATATACCACACGCACACACACACATACATATGGAGCCAACCCAAATTTGGAACCAGATATCATTAAATAGGATATTTTAATTTGAATTTGAAAATTGACCCGCGCAAAATTAAAGAATAATTATTATAAATTATTCAATAATAAATAAATAAATTTAAGTTTATTGTTATAAATTTTTCAGGTTCGCATATTTATATTTAACCAGAGTGATCACGCTGTGGTTTTATTCTTAACTTAGATTCCAACACCTAAAAAATTACTCACACATGATTTACAAACAAATTCCCAGACTATTTAATATTACCTGTATTATAAAACAAGTATGCCTGTATATATGTGTTTGTACATGTGGTGTAAATTTATTTCTGACTTGACATATGTTTAAAACAAAAGATGCTTAATGTAATAGTCATTCCCGTAATAATTCTAACAAAGTAGTCCACAATTATAAAATGTAACATAAAGTAGTACATATTTTAATCAGTTTAATCAACTACATAGTAAATTATCCTAAATATTAATTTTACCGAGGGTTTTGAGTATTCAATTTTTAGATGTCTCCTTTGAGATTACTTAAAAATATATTTTTAACAGTTTTATATACACGCTCCGGTTTACTTAGTCGTAACTCATTATAAACTTTTCCTTATAATTATATTTTATTGTGTTTACAATAAAATCTCGTACTACTTTAAACAATAAAATACAAAACAGATTGAGAAATATTACTACACCCAACTAATCAATATATAAAACCCTATCTAGATAGATATTATACAAAAGATTTGTTCTTTTATGTATTGTTTTTTAGGTAGCATTCTTATTAAAAATATCCACATGGTAAGTTATTAGTAATATACACATGTAATATATATAGAACACTAGTTTTATACATCTATATTATTTGTTTTCTTGTCTGTTGGACAACAGGTTTTAAAATACATGTATATCTATTAAACAAAAACAATATTCTTAAATTTACCCGCCTAATTCAATACCACTTAACTCCAACGCCTCTTAACCCAATATTTCTTAACTCTAATACCTCCTAACCCAATATTCCTAATTGTGTCTGTAATTAAATGTATGTGTCTGTGCGTGGGTGTATATATTAGTTAAACAACACATACAACCCTAATACAAATTAGTTAAAGAATCCTGCATATATAAAAATCAAACATATCTATTTAACATAGAATAGTTGGATGATTTATTTGATTAAATTATTATTATTTTAAAATCAATTGAACCCCATTATCCTTTACATACTAAATAAGTCAGCTGATCTGTTGGCTGAAAATGGCCAACAAATATAAACAAGAGATACAAAATTAAATATTACAAAAATAAAATGTAGAACTATTTTATAATTATTCAATATATCCCATTGGTAAACTAGTTTTTGTTGTATTATTCGTCTGAAATATGTAGATGGTAGATCTTATAGTATATATTTATAATTTGTTTAACCATACCTCCATAATACTAGTAAAATGCACAATTATACACAGAATTTTTAGAGTCCAGTGATTGTAATGTTTCCATGCAATTTATATCTGGTATTCAATGTTTATATAATAGAGTTTACTTCTTCTTGACACAGACTTAGATATTAATGCCATGTGATGGCTCCCTCCAAAAACTAAACTCGTAACTCACTTGATAAAAAAATGTTTGTAATCCAAATATACAATCTTTTGATTCATAAGGTTGCAAACAGTGTACAAAATAGATATATTTTTAAAGTAAATTTGAGGTAATAGAAAAATTTTAACATGTGTTAGGGTCATTGACCTTGGTTATAAATTCTTAAACCCGTTGTTTTGTAGTAATAATTTATACATTAATATTACAATTTAGTTCTTAAACAGCTACACTACTCCATATGTCATTTTATTGTGTTTAAATGCAAGCAAAATATATTAACCTCCATTGCAGCGCTTATTAGAAAAACTTACTAAATGAAGGACTAGTTCTCCAAATTTTGGACGAAGAAATTTAGATTCCGATACAATACACCTGTATCGAACCCATACACATGTATACTGTACGAACATGTTTTTTTCTATAGTTATATTTTATAGATGAATGAATCAGTGTCTGTATACATGAGGGTTAAACGCTCAGGGCCATAATATGGAAGCATGACATCATAATGGCAGTTGTACATCAATTGCTTAGAAACCTCCCAATGGCGCTTTACACCCCCCGCCACCCCTAATATATGGATTAGTGGCCTGCACGTTTACGCCCCCAATGTAGATATCAGTCCTGTTATTGGATGTTTTTTGACAATGGCGATTTAATTACGCCCCCTATTTTGCAAATGTTGTCTTCGTCAGCCCACCTCCAATGGCGATATCAGTTATATTATTGGTTGAGACGATTTTTTATTTTACTTGGCAATGGCCAATAAAATCAACCATCCCTAACATAAGAAAATATATATAAGAAATATGGGGTTGATCAACCCCTTGCAAGTCCGCTTTATTAAATGATAAAATAAACAAGTTGTATATAAATAATTAGTTTATTTCCTATACTGCTAATGCCTTAGTAATGTTTTTGTAAATGTTACTCAAAAGATTAAATTTATATCAGAATATTGACATTAAAAAAAAAAAAAAGGATAATTTACATGTCTAGACGGCAGGTATATAATTATAGCAGCTGAAGCTTGAAAGCGGTTGACCTTGGCCGAGCTGTAGAACGGGCTATCCTCCAAATAAACCGCGGAATCTAATTACTTTTAATGCATGTAACTTAATATTTCTTAAAACGCTCACCTTTGTACACTTTAACATTATTATACGGTATACAAGGATATCTCCATGTGGTTGTACTTAAAATTCTAAACTAAAAATTAATGAATTACCATTATATAAAAAGTCTTATCGCAGGGTTTCAATTCTCAGACAAAATACACTTATTTTTAAAAGCTTAAAAAACGATAATTTAAGTATAGTTCAATAATAAAACACTTATTAATATAATAGTTATATTATAAAACTATAATTTTAGAAAAATAAATAAATAAATAAACAACGAGAGAGCGACCAATATAATATTAGGGGTAAAATAAATACAACCAAACAAAAGATAATTATTTGCAGGGTTGTCAATAGTTTATAATATGTATGTTGTTTGATTATGTATATATTACAAAGACTGAAACAGCACATGAGAGAACAATAAATGATATAATTTCCGCACTTTTCGAGTTCTAGTAGCACGCTTCTATATTTATATAGCAACACTGTAGTAATAATTGCATTATTTCAACTCAGACTACACTGTCAATGATTTTAAATTAAATTTTGATGGCAAAGAAAATGCCTAACCAGGGTCTAGGAGGAGCCTGGAGATAGAACTCCTTCTAGTCGAAGTCTCCCGCTTTGTTAACACAGTAGTGCTGCAATGGGAGGCAGGACAATCCGTACACCTCCTATCCCAACACTAAAGCCTCTTGAGCCAACTAGGCTGGGAGAGTCCTTTCACTGAGTATTGACACCCAGTAAGCGAAACTCCCGCTTGCAGGCGTATTTATTCTGTTTCCCCCAGAGAGGAGCATGCGCATTGTAATATCAAGGTCAAAAGACAGAGGAAATTGTCGTATAGTTATGTAATCAAGATCATAATTGAAACATCACCCACACAAATTGCAATACATGATCACTCATTCAGAATTAGTATGTCTGTGGTTTACTCACTTTGCAGACAAACCCTACAAAATTCAGCGTGTTCAAAGAATAAAAAAGAAACTTGATTTGAATTTCTATGATTATCAGAATAGAATCTACGGTTATTATATTAGAAAAGTGTACACATATATGCAAATTTTCATTAAGAGGAGAATTTTTTACTATTCAAAGCTTAGTCAGTCAGTATCGTCCATATGTTAGGATTCCTAAGGACATAAAAAGGCCAATATCTTGGAAACGAGTCAGACATATCAAAAAAATAACAAAATTTCGATAAGCACTTCGTGCCAATCGAGCCCACATTACTTTTTAAAGCTCAATCATTTAAGACCCCACACGAATTTATGGGGGGGGGGGGGGGAAGGGGGATGTCAGGGGGTAGTAAAAACTTGAGGCTTATACACACTTGAAAGAAAAATATGGCTCTATTTTCAATATTAATATCTCATAATCCAATG
Organism: Gerris lacustris; assembly: GCA_951217055.1. Classification (NCBI taxonomy): domain Eukaryota; kingdom Metazoa; phylum Arthropoda; class Insecta; order Hemiptera; family Gerridae; genus Gerris; species Gerris lacustris. Next base: position 2,351 of record CATNVA010000057.1, on the reverse strand, counting down.
ATTTACTTTAAAATTGATCAAAATTCGTAATTTAACCAATATTTCCCTTCTAAGGGCATAAAAGGGCATGTATCTCGGAAACGGATAGAGATATCGAAAAATAACAAAATTTCGATAAGCACTTCGTGCCAATCGAGCCCACATTACTTTTTAAAGCTCAATCATTTAAGACCCCACACGAATTTATGGGGGGGGGGGGGGAAGAAGGATGTCAGGGGGTAATAAAAACTTGAGGCTTATACACACTTGAAAGAAAAATATGGCTCTATTTTCAATATTAATATCTCATAATCCAATGATTTACTTTAAAATTGATCAAAATTCGTATTTTAACCAATATTTCCCTTCTAAGGGGATAAAAGGGCATGTATCTCGGAAACGGATAGAGATATCGAAAAAATAACAAAATTTCGATAAGCACTTCGTGCCAATCGAGCCCCACATTACTTATTAAAGCTCAATCATTTAAGACCCCACACAAATTTATGGGGGGGGGGGGAGGGGGATGTCAGGGGGGTAATAAAAACTTGAGGCTTATACACACTTGAAAGAAAAATATGGCTCTATTTTCAATATTAATATCCCATAATCCAATGATTTACTTTAAAATTGATCAAAATTCGTATTTTAACCAATATTTCCCTTCTAAGGGCATAAAAGGGCATGTATCTCGGAAACGGATAGAGATATCGAAAAAATAACAAAATTTCTATAAGCACTTCGTGCCAATCGAGCCCACATTACTTTTTAAAGCTTAATCATTTAAGACCCCACACAAATTTATGGGGGGGGGGGGGGGAGATGGATGTCAGGGGGTAATAAAAACTTGAGGCTTATGCACACTTGAAAGAAAAATATGACTCTATTTTCAATATTAATATCCCATAATCCAATGATTTACTTTAAAATTGATCAAAATTCGTATTTTAACCAATATTATTTCCCTTCTAAGGGCATAAAAGGGCATGTATCTCGGAAACGGATAGAGATATCGAAAAAATAACAAAATTTCGATAAGCACTTCGTGCCAATCGAGCCCACATTATTTTTTAAAGCTCAATCATTTAAGACCCCACACAAATTTATGGGGGGGGGGGGGGGGTTGTCAGAGGGGTGTTAAAATACTCGGAACGGACAGAGATATCGAAAAAATAAACAAAATTTTGTGGGGTCGAGCCCCAATTATGTTTGGAAGCTGAATTATTTACCACCCACTCGATTTTTTTATGGGGGGGGGGGGGATTTACCAAATTTCGAAGATATCATGCTATTTTGCCCATGGCTTGCGCTATTTAAGTCTGATTTCTCTTTAAAGTCTCATTTCAAGACCCATTATCCTTAAAAAATCAACATTTTACGAGTTATACTCTTGAACGAGGGGGGGGGGAGAAACCAAATATTGACTTTTGACCCTACGAACTGCACATTTAAGATAAATTGGGCAGTTTCACGAGCTATTTTAACCCATTTCCTACCGATTTCGTCTATTACACAGAATTTCCCCATTCTAGTCTACAATTTTTTTTAACAAATTCCCAATTATAAGGCTATAAATCCCAATGAATCGCACATATCTACGCGATTTATGTCCCGATTTCTCTCATTTCAACACCCATTTTCCTAGTGATGACCCCTTTAGGGCGTCTTTCAGTCTTATTTTTGCCATTTTGGCCCCACAACCGGGCCCGGGCCCCACGCCCCACCGCTAGCGCCCTGCGCCCCCCGTTGTCGCCCTTGCGCAAACTATAATTGTAACTTTGTGTATAGCGGAATCGCAAGGCGACAACGGGGGGGCGCAGGGCGCTAGCGGTGGGGCGTGGGGCCCGGGCCCCGGTTGTGGGGCCAAAATGGCAAAAATAAGACTGAAAGACGCCCTAAGAAGGGGTCATCACTAGGGAAAATGGGTGTTGAAATGAGAGAAATCGGACATAAATCGCGTAGATATGTGCGATTCATTGGGATTTATAGCCTTATAATTGGGAATTTGTTAAAAAAAATTGTAGACTAGAATGGGGAAATTCTGTGTAATAGACGAAATCGGTAGGAAATGGGTAAAATAGCTCGTGAAACTGCCCAATTTATCTTAAATGTGCAGTTCGTAGGGTCAAAAGTCAATATTTGGTTTCTCCCCCCCCCTCGTTCAAGAGTATAACTCGTAAAATGTTGATTTTTTAAGGATAATGGGTCTTGAAATGAGACTAAAGAGAAATCAGACTTAAATAGCGCAAGCCATGGGCAAAATAGCATGATATCTTTCGAAATTTGGTAAATCCCCCCCCCCCATAAAAAATCGAGTGGGGTGGTAAATAATTCAGCTTCCAAACATAATTGGGGCTCGACCCCACAAAATT
>CATNVA010000055.1:0-93203 GCA_951217055.1 Gerris lacustris | reverse complement strand
CAGTTTCGTATTAAACAGTTTTCTATGAATTTTCTTTTTTTTTCTTTTTCTAAGGCTAGCGAGGGTGCCTATGCCTGCCACGACCCTTTCTTTGTGTATGCAACATGCTTTAAAGCTTTGTAAAACATTTTAAAATAACCCTACTATTTAATGGAGTTAAAATGCTTTTATCTATCTATTTATACGTCGCATTTAATCTAATTAGAGTCAGGCATTGATAGTCAATTATAAATTCCCCCTCCCTCACTCTCTCTGCTAACTTAAAAGAATATTTTTTTAAATTTCGAGGCATGCGCTCTGCACAGTTAGTCGAATTCTAGACTAATATCATCTAAGCCTCCAGCGTGTAAACACCGTTTATTTTGTAACCGTGTCCTCTATAGTTCTTCGGCACTTATAATAAATAATAATTTTTTTCCGCAATATATATAAAACTTATATATTAGCATAAGCTTTCACAAAATTAAACTCACAGCTAAGTTAGCGGTAAAATCCTTAATTGAATCATTCTTAGCCTGAAGTGGAGCAGCTTTCCATCGACCCTTCAATCGTAAGATAGGTAAGCATTTTTTTTTAGCATGGAACATGCTTTAGCCTTGGACCTAACTACCCAAAAGTGTCACGTTTTTGGGGAACGCGGATGTGTGACGCGGAAGAGTTACGAAATTTTGTAATGATTTTCAAGTACAAATATATAAGTATATGTATATATATATAATATATATATATATATATATATATATATATATATATATATATATATATATATATATATATATATATATATATATATATATATATATATATATATATATATATATATATATATATATATATATATATATATATATATATATACAGGGTGTTTCACGATAAATGTTACGAACTTCGGGAGGTGATTCTACACATCAAAAGCAACAAAATTTCCTCTTGACCCAACAAATAGTCATATCTCCCAAACTGTTGGTCCTAAAGCAAATTTGAAACAACCATTGAAAAGCTCATTAAATGTCCAATAAGAATGAAAACTTTAAAAGTTTCTAAATACATTTCTAATAATTTCAATACAATCGAAGTTGGAAACAAAATTAAGTTTCTAAAATTCGGAAAATGTTATTTGTGTTTTCTAATGGAGATTCCTAATTCAGGACAAAAACACGCCCGAAACACCACCGACTTCGTTGGCCAGAGAAATTGGTTTAGTGGAAGTGGTTCAAATTTAAACACTACCATTAATATCACCGATCCAGAATGAATAAACTCAAACAATGTGACACCAAATTCCATTATTATTTAAAAACCACTATTTTTTTTTTTCATTTTTTTCAACGTTTCAAGTTTAAATTTCCACCACATCCACTAAACCAATTTTCCAGGCCAACAAATTCGGTGGTGTTTTGGGCGTGTTTCAGTGTCAAATTTGGAATCTCACGTTCAAACCGTTCGAAAGTTATCGCGGGAAATGCGTGTGGATTGCTGGTTTGTAAGCCTCCTCTAGCTTCCCGGTCTGCCTCCACCGCACGTTTTTTCTTGTTCTAACTTGCATTTCTTTACCAATTTTTATAGGAATCACGAAGTGGAGTATATCGTTGGAAAGCTTATTAAAAGGGGGAGTTTTGGTAAAATTTGCCAGACTAAGGCTGAAGAATTGTTTTTGCTTCAAACACTAATAACATTTTCCGAATTTTAGAAACTTAATTTTGTTTCCAATTTCGATTTTATTGTAATTATTAGAAATGTATTTAGAAACGTTTACGGTTTGTATTCCTCATGGAAATTTATTGAGCTTTTCAATGGTTTTTTTAAATTTGCTTTAGGACCAACAGTTTGGGAGATATTACTATTTTTATGAAGAAAACTCGTGTTTTACAGAAAAACCAGGAAAACTCAAATAACTCCCTTATACTTGAGAATCGGACAGGGGTGAAGAGGAAATTTTTTGTTGCTTTTGGGGTGTAGAATCACCTCCCGAAGTTTGTAACATTTATCGTAAACACCGTTAATATATATATATATATATATATATATATATATATATATATATATATATATATATATATATATATACATACAGTATGTCCCAGGATCGACTTGACGATACGTGAAGTGACCTAAAAATTTCATTTTTCGACAAAAAGTCATTCTTGGTCATCCCTCCTGCATGTCTTCAAATGAAGATTTATCGCATTAAAAATTTTGTTCCATGTAACCGGTTCCCAATAATTACGATTTTTTAAAATAGCACAAGAGGGAACTGGTCTAAATTTTAATTTTATGAAAAAAAGTCATTCGTTATAAAAAAATTATATTTTTCTAAATAAGAAAGAAAATACAAAAAAAAATTGAATCCCCCCCCCTACTCGCTTAACTCACTATTAATAATAAAAAAATCCAAAGGAATCGTTTTGAAAATCGTGTTAAATTAACAATTATTGTTTAATAAACCTATTTTATTAAAATAAAAATTTAATAAAAAGCAAAATAGAAGTAAATTAATTTTTATTATCCATTACTACGATATCATTTCGATAATAATGTTAATTCTAAAAATGTCTATTCAACAATCATTGTTGTACTCAAAACAATTCCTAATTTTTTTAATTTAAATCTTTATTTTTATATAAAGTGAAATAAGCGGGCAGGGGGAGGGGGGGAGTTGAAATACGATGATTATTTTTTTGTATATTCTTTCTTATTTTGAAAAATATAATTTTTTATAACGAATGACTTTTTTTCATAAAATTAAAATTTAGACCAGTTCCCTCTTGTGCTTTAAAAAATCGTAATTTTTGGGAACAGGTCACATGGAACAAAATTTTTAATGCGATAAATCTTGATTTGAAAATATTAACTGTGATATTTTGTTAGTTAAATTTTCTTTTCCTCCTCTTAAAGACCTTTAAAACGATGTATAACACATTATGCTGACTAAAACTTTTTATTTTAGTCGTCCACCATATTGGCCGCCATCTTGAAAATATGAAGTGTGAAATTTGATTAGTTACATATTCTTTTCCTTCTCTTAAAGACCTTCAAAACAATGTATAACACATTATGCTGGCTTAAAACTTTTTTTTTAGTCGTCCGCCATATTGGCCGCCATCTTGAAAATATGAAGTGTGAAATTTGATTAGTTACATATTCTTTTCTTTCTCTTAAAGACCTTCAAAACGATGTATAACACATTATGCTGGCTTAAAACTTTTTTTTTAGTCGTCCGCCATATTGGCCACCATCTTGGAAATGTTAAGTGAGGAATTTTCAAAAACTATACAGTTCTCAAAAATGCTGAGATGCATCTACGTGCCAAATTTCGCTGAAATTGATCAATTTTTACTCCAGTTATCGTTAGACAAACAAACAAACAAACAAACAAACAAACTTTTCAAATCCCAAGTCTCTGAAATGAAGAACTCACTACGCTCGTTCAATAAACTAGTGATGCGGTGCATAAAGAACTCGCATAGATTGAGGTCTTATGAGTACATCACCCATACTATGTTCTCAATATTGCTACCAGGATAATTTTTCGGTGAAAACCTAACATATTCTTATTCAACCTGAAAACAGGTTTAAAATCATTTTACGAAAAACAGCAATAAGAATAAGCTTACTTTTTAACACCCTCATCTCGGTCACATTTGTTGAAAAACTTTGCTACTCATAAAGCCTTTTAAAACAATGTATGGTATATCATGCTGACTACAATCTTCCTCTTTAATCGTCATATTATAGGACCGAGATGATGTGAGCCGAATTAAATTTCGTATAAATTCGCAAGTTCACAGGAGCTAAACTGTTTTCCTTTCATCCGTACATAATCCATATTTAATAAAGTCATTGAACGCTCACCACGCTCACCAGTTTTTACCTATATAATCTTTATTTAATAATATTAATGCAGGCTTGCTACGCTCGCCTGGTTATATAGCGCTTGTAACTAATATTTATGTAATAATAGTAATACATGCTCGCTACGCTCGCCAATTTATACCGCATTTCTATATAATATTTATTTAATAAAAATATTGCGGGTTCGCTGCGCTCGCCTGTTTATATAGCATTTTTACATTATCTTTATTTAATAAAATTATTGCAGGCTCGCTGCGCTCGCCTGGTTATACAACATTTGTACGTAATATTTATTTAATAATATAAATGCAGGCTCGCTACGCTCGCCGGTTTATACAACATTTCACATAATCTTAATTTAATAACGTTAATGCAGGCTCGCTTCGCTCGCCTGCTTATATAGCATGCATTTGTAGTAAATATTTTATTTAATAAAATGATTGCAGGCTCACTACGCTCGCCTGTTATAAATGTAATATTAATGCAGGCTCGCTACGCTCGCCTGTTTATACAGTATTTCTACATAATCTTTATTAAATAATATTATTGCAGGCTCGCTGCGCTCGCCTGTTATAAAAGTAATATTAATGCAGGCTCGCTACGCTCGCCTGTTTATACAGTATTTCTAGATAATCTTTATTTAATAATATTATTGCAGGCTCGCTGCGCTCGCCTGTTCATACAGCATACATTTGTAGTAAATATTTTATTTAATAAAATGATTGCAGGCTCACTACGCTCGCCTGTTATAAAAGTAATATTAATACAGGCTCGCTACGCTCGCCTGTTTATACAGCATTTCTACATAATCTTTATTTAATAATATTAATGCAGGCTCGCTACGCTCGCCTGTTATAAAAGCATTACTGCATAATCTTTATTTAATAATATTCTTGCAGGCTTGCTGCGCTCGCCTGTTATAAAAGCATTTCTGCATTATCTTTATTTAATAATATTAATGCAGGCTCGCTACGCTCGCCTGTTATAAAAGCATTTCTGCATAATCTTTATTTAATAATATTATTGCAGGCTCGCTGCGCTCGCCTGTTATAACAGCATTTCTGCATAATCTTTATTTAATAATATTATTGCAGGCTCGCCTGTTTATACAGCATTTGTAGTAAATATTTTATTTAATAAAATTATTGCAGGCTCACTACGCTCACCTGTTGTAAAAGTATTTGTACATAATAATTATATAATCAAATGAATGCCAGCTCGCTGTGCTCGCCTTTTTATACAGTATTAGTACATAATCTGTAGCCTTTAAAATTCCTTTAAACGAATTATAACATGTTATGCAGATATGTAAAACTTTTTTTTGTTTTCTTTATATTGGCCGCCATTTTAAAAATATTATGTGCGAAATTTGAATAGTTGGATATTCCTTTTCTAGACTTCAAGAGCTTTAAATTGTATAACATGTCATACTGACTAAAAACTGTTTGTTTAGTCGTCCGCCATATTGACCGCCATCTTGAAAATATTAAGTGTAAAATTTTATTAGTTACATATTCTTATCCTCCTCTTAAAGGCCTTTAAAACGATGTATAACACATTATGCTGGGTATAACTTTTCATTTTAGTTGTCCGCCATATTGGCCGCCATCTTGAAAATATGAACTGAGAAATTTTATTAGTTACATATTCTTTTTCATCTCTTAAAGACCTTTAAAACTATGTGTAACACATTATGCTGGCTAAAACTTTTTTTTATAGTCGTCCGCCATATTGGCCGCCATCTTGAAAATATTAAATGTGAAAATGTATTAGTTACATATTCTTTTCCTCCTCTTAAAGATCTTTAAAACGATGTATAACACATTATGCTGACTAAAACTTTCTTTTTTTGTCGTCCGCCATATTGGGCGCCATCTTGAAAATATTGAGTGAGGAATTTCCAAAAACTATACACTTCTCACAAATGCTGAGATGCATATATGTGCCAAATTTCGTTGAAATTTATCAATTTTTACTCCAGTTATCGTTAGACAAACAAACACACAAACAAACAAACACACAAACAAACAAACACACAAACAAACAAACACACAAACTTTTCAAATCCCAAGTCTCTGTAACGAAGAACTCACTGCGCTCGTTCAATTATAATTATTTAGTTTTCAAGACGATAAATGTGTATTATTATTATTTCGTTATGTCAGAAGATGAATGTATATTATTATTATTTTTTGTTGTTAGCAACTCTAAACCCGGCAGGGTCCACGGCAAACGCCGATTTGTTATGTTTACTTGTACAAGATGTCTATAGGTAAAATATTTTTATTTTTATGTTAAAACACAAGTATTCCTTTCAATAAATGGATTATTATATTATTATTATTATATTATTATGATGAAGGCCCACCCTAATGTACACGACATAAGGTTATGAATGCCATATATGCATAATATCATTTAATTTAATAATAATTTATCTTGTTAAAAAAAATAAATAATACTTGTTTTATGTGGCCACTCCCTAGCTAAAGCGATTTCTTTTGGGTAACGCTCAGCGCTCATTACTATATATGTAAAATATCGCAAAATATTCAAAATGTATACGTACGTTAAAGAAATATAGAAAGAATAACTTTATGGTATACGATTTATTTAAATAGAATATACATATACACTGGGTCAACGGATTATAAGTGCACATAGGTAAATGACAAAATATTTTCGAATTGAAATTTGAGCCCCTGGCATCAGTCCTGCTTGGTCTTAAACTAACAAGTCGAATAAATTAGTCAAATTAATTAATGAACAGGATGTTGTTACAATTAGTTGTAGGAAATTGTCAAGAGTATACCTACCTTAGTTTTTAAAAATATTTACTTAGAAAATTTGTTAAAAATTAAAAGTTATGCGGCAGTTTGTCAGTTTTTATTTTGATCGCCCAACTTTAACTTTTTATTTTTCAAAATCGCATACAAATTCCTAATTACCTATTAGAGAAAACTTAACATATTAATAAACAAATAATATAAACGTTATTCAAACGTACTGCGATCAACCCGTTACACATCCTTCAGCGTGTATTTTCTACACACTGTATATATATTGTGCATATATTATGTTATACATGTGAGGAATAAAGACTTATTGTCGATGAGTTATTTTCTATTACAAAATAACAGAAAAGATTAGTAAGCTGTGTTCTAGCAACTCATTATAAATGAGCAGCCCCACAAATGTTTTATTTAATAAATATAATGTGTTTTTCTGTCACTATCACAATAAATATATCAAAGAGGAGTTTAGAGAACAAAAACAATTGACATACTTAACAACCAAGAAACAACCCGAAATTACCTTCGAAAACAGCTGTGATAAGGGGTTAAACGTAGTCTAGGATTCCATCTTAAAATAGTTTGTTTAAAGAATACTGCCGACTTTTGACTGTTGTACTTAGTACGCCGCGTACTTAGATTTTTTATACAGAGGTATAATTTACCAATTGCTCGAATATTTCCTGCTCTGGATTCTGCATGGACCTTATCACCTTAAATCCGAACCACAGACTGTGAATTATGTATAGGGAGTCATTCCTTTAGATTTCTGTTTCTAATTCCCCCTACTACATCCCTTAGATTTCAATAACAGCAATTGCCTGCACCACATAACCCTTTAGATTCCGTCTCCCCCCCCCCCCCCCCCTGATGGAATTACCGAGCCTGGAGCTAGTCCCGGACATTTTTAATATCCGATCCACATACAGCCGGTCTTACGAGCAGCCTAATTTTAAAATTAGGCAAAGGTTGTGGGTTGGGGTTGTGGATCGGATATTAAAAATTTCCATCTTTCAAGAAACGTCTTGTCTGTTAATGGGAAGGAATTTAATTACAGAAGCTAAATGATACCCGTGATCTTACGAGCATATAAGTTTTGTCAGTTAATCCAGTGGGAGAAAACTCGTTCTATAACCATATTCTCTAACCATTTCAAGTTGCCTTTAAAACTTTTTTACTTCTAAAACAAGAGGTATATCTATGGTTAGAAGGACAACCGAGGTAAAACTGAAACAGTTGCCAAGATATCTAAAAATCACTGTTGAAATAAATAATTTTTAGGGTTTCGAGGTCGTCCTAGAAACCCTAATGCTTTTGGTAGTTCGTCCGTCCGTCCGTCCGTCCGTCGCATCTTGGAATATATCTCCCGACCTACTGAAGCTATACACTTGAAATTTAGTATATAAGTTAAACTTTTTTGCCCAAAAACAGAAAACCTATTGAGAACTTAAATACTCCAATTTTCTGCGATCTGCGATCAATTGCGAATAGATCGCAATATTTTATATTTTTTGATAATTTTCATGTTGGGTATCATTTCAAAGGTATTGAAATGTAGATTACAAATATGTACTGCGTTTCCAAAATGGCGGCCATTTTACCCCCCAAAAAATTAAAACAAACACAAAATGTACCCCCCCCCCTGCACTACCGCATTAGGATAGGTCCAAAAATAAGGCAAAAAGACATTAAATATACAGGGTGTTACCGACCTAAACCGAATTTTTTTTAGGTGAAACTAAATCTAAAATAGAGCAAAACGCCACCAAGCGCACGTTTCTATCTCAATCCGTTGCCGAGATATGATTTTTTGAAGTTTATTTTTTAAAAACACGTTTTAGCGAATTTCCATTGGAAAAAATTCGCTAATAGAGCCACTGGCATGGCGGGAGTTTGAGCCGGGATTGTGGCCAAAATACGTTTCATGGGCCCCTTATCACGAAAAAATAGGTTTTACAAAACTTTATATATGTATATATATATATATATATATATATATATATATATATATATATATATATATATATTATATACAGGGTGGTCCAAAAGTCTCCCCCCCCCCCCCCTCTTAACTTTTGAACGGTTTGAGATAAATTAATGAAACTTGGGGGATCTCTACCATGCAAAGGGAAGTTTGTTTTCATGCAATCGCGCAGTAGGGGCAACCTCCCATTTTGCCCCCAGACCATCTAACTTCAAAATTTTAACCTGGAATGTATACTTTTGATAGCAGATTTAGATTCTACGGTAAAAAATAAAAATATTTTACTTCAAACTTTTTTTTCTATCTCCAATATTTTGCCCCCCATAGGGGGAAAAGGTATAAAAATGGTAGATTTCAGCGCCTGGGGGCAAAATGGTGGTTGCCCCTAGTACGCGAGTGGATGATTACACACTTCCCGTTACATGGTACAGATCCCCCAAGTTCCATTACTTTACTTCAAACCGTTTAGATTTTATAACGATCTAAGTGTTATTTTTCTTACTATTTCGGAAGGGTTATTTCGCTATCTTTGCCCCCCTGTAGGGGGCAAAATATTGGAGATAGAAAAAATAGTTTTAAGTAAAAGTTTATTATTTTTCACTGTAGAATCTAAATATGCTATCAATAATATACATTCCAATTTAAAATTTTGAAGTTGGGTGGCCTGGGGCAAAGTGGGTGGTTGCCCCTGCCCCTAGTAGGGGATTGCATGAAAACAAACTTCTCTTTGCATGGTAGAGATCCCCCAAGTTTCATTAATTTATCTCAAACCGTTCAAAAGTTAAGAGGGGGGGGGGAGACTTTTGAACCACCCTGTATATAGGTATATGTATTTCTAGCGGATTTCTTGTAAGCACGATAGCTCTCGAACGAATTGACGTATCGAAATAAAACTTGCACCGAAAAATCAAGCTCGTTGAGATGAGGATCCCCACGAAAAATGGGATCTTTATGACGTCATTTACCCCTCCTGATGAGTCAGCAAAGATAAAAAAAATACCAAAAATCAAGTGAGGTATCGCTTCATATGTTTTTTAAGATCCTTAATCCAAAAAATGAGGTACCATAGCGATTCGAATAATAATTTTATAATAATAATAGTAGTAATAACGACAATTTCTTGCAGATTTCTTGTGAGCACGATAGCTCTCGAACGAATTGACGTATCGAAATAAAACTTGCACCGAAAAATCAAGCTCGTTGAGATGAGGATCCCCACGAAAAATGGGATCTTTATGACGTCATTTACCCCTCCTGATGAGTCAGCAAAGATAAAAAAAAATACCAAAAATCAAGTGAGGTACCCGCTTCATATGTTTTTTAAGATCCTGAATCCAAAAAAATTGAATTGCTAATAAAACCGCAATTTCTCCACTCCAACTTAATATTTTTAACGTTTGACCATATTTTCGAAATCAGCGTTAAATTTCCTATAAAACTTGAGCATTTTTATCTTTGGAAATTATTAACTAAACACCGAAATTACAGTTCAAACGTTCAAAAATTACAAAAAATAAACAGGATAGGTAAACAAACCACGTAAGTATCTTCCTTTCTCTAAATACCTTTTTTATAGTTAAACTAAACTAGTTTTACGTATAAGTGTGCTCAAAATGAGACCTCCTGACCCTGGAGGTCAGTCAAAATCCCTCCCAGGCCCCACTAATATGTCAAAATCCGTAAACATCAGAACGCGAAAATTTGACAGCTCCGATGTTGAATCTGGCGAAGAAAAAACTAAATCAACCCGAAGTAAAAGACCAAGACCTACGGATCTACTACTTTTAGATAAGCCTAAACTACTAGAGGTTATTACCTTTTTAGTAGTTAAACGGAAAAATGAAGAATCAATGGCCAATGTTTCTCCATTTATTATTGAAAAAATTATTTCGCAATGTTGCGGTGAAGTGAAAACTGTGAAAAAACTGAGAGATGGATCCTTGTTGGTTCAGACCCATTCCCATGCTCAGGCCGAGAAACTGCTCCAGCAACTCCCTCTCCAGCAATCACTACCCTGTACTGTAGAGCCCCATAGATCACTCAACCAGGTTAAGGGTGTCTTTACTTGTTCAGACATCGCAAATGTGGAAACTGAAGAACTGTTAGACAACCTCAAAACTCAAGGTGTTACACATGTCAAACGGATTTTAAAGAAAATAAATGGTTCACTGGAACCAACTAATAGCTATATTGTTTCTTTTAATTTGTCATCTCTCCCAACAAAAATAAAAATAGGATACCTCTCTGTAGCATTACGTCCCTATATTCCGTTACCCGTGCGCTGCTTTCAATGCCATAGGTACAACCATGTTCAGGGAGCTTGTAAGAACGGAACATTATGTGCAGAGTGCGGAGCACCGAAACATGATGACGACTGCACCATTCCAAAGATTTGCCTGAACTGCAAAGGAGCTCATTCAGCTGTGTATAGAGGTTGCCCAAAATGGATTTTAGAGAAAAAAATAATGGAAATTAAGGTGGTAGATAGATTATCTTATTCAGAGGCCAAAAAGAAAGCTGAATTGACTTCTAGCTTCAATTTATCGCAAACATTCTCGCGTGCCACAAAAAGACAAAATATAAGTACTGCCGTACAAACAACGACAAATGACATCGGTATACAATGCACCTTGACGGATGAAGGATACGATTTATGTCAAGAAACTAATAGTTTAACTACCAAACCTAGTTCTGATATCCCTGAATCAATGAAAAGGCGTACTAATAAGCCAGTCCGAGAAGAATTATGCTCACAAAATACTGAAAAAAAAACCTTTAAAATCCGAATCAAAAGTTTGCAATGAAGCAATAAAAGAAAAAAGTGCCCCGCGCATAGAGCCGAGTAAAGAAGACCATAAAATTGGATCAATGATAGAATGTGATTGGAATACATCCTCTTCTGACAAGGACTCGACAACAGCCGACTCTCTATCTTCTAAATCTACCACATCTAAATGGACTAAAACAAGGCCTAATAAGAAAAAAAATAGAAATAAATAGAATTAAAATTTTAAAATGAAACCCAACCATTTAACTAAAATATGCTCGTGGAACTGCAAAGGATTAAGGTCACGTTCTGAAGATATTCGATTGCTGCTAAAAGAAATAAACCCCGAGCTGTTGATGTTACAAGAAACTCATTTACCTGCTGACCAAAGTTTTAAAGTACCAAATTTCAACATGTTCAGACTTGATCCTCCGCCATTTAACAGACAGGGAGGACTTGCAATCCTCATATCGAAATCGATTCCAGCCCAAGCAATAACTCTCCACACCGATCTACAAGCCCAGGCTATATCACTTGGCCATGTACATCACATCACTGTTTGTAATATATACCTGGATGATAAAGCTAACGTTAACGCCCAAACGCTACATCATCTCGTGCAACAACTTCCATGTCCTTTCATCTTGGCAGGAGACCTCAACTCTCACAACTTGATGTGGAATTCCACAAAGACAGATGCCCGTGGAAGACTAATTGAATCATTTTTGGATCTCAACAACCTCTTCCTGTTAAATAATGATGAAATCACCTATCTGGACGCGCGTAATGGTAAAATGGATGCTATATGTTCACCATCCCTTGCTAGGCAGGTGGAGATGTGTGCACTCCCAAATCTTTATAGTAGTGACCATTTCCCTCTCGTCTTAACTCTTCCTCAAAAGCCAATAAAAGTAGAGCCTACAATAGTTTGGTCGAAAACAGCCCCCTTTCGTACAAAAGACCAACGACGACTCCACAGAAGAACTCCAACTTTTTATTAAAAATTCAATCATTTCCGCTGCAGAGTTGTCCATACCCAAAGCTAGAATAGGCGTTGGCAGACCGTTGGTCCCTTGGTGGACCAAAGATTGTAGAGTCGCACTAAGAAACAGGAAGAAAACACTCTGGAAATTTAAAAGCAGTCCCACCACAGAAAATTTGTTAAATTTTAGAAAGGCTCGAGCTCAATGTAAACATGTATTCTCAAAAGCGAAAAAATAATCTTGGCAAGCTTACATATCTTCTATCAACACCTCAACAGAGTCCTCAGAGATCTGGAAAAAAGTCAGGACCCTTTCGGGAAGACGACCGGCGTTACATGTACCTACAATTAAAGATGGAAATTCCATGATATCCGAGCCAAAACAAGTTTCTCAATTATTGGCTAAACATTTTATTACAGTCAGTGCTACATCCTCATATTCAAAGAAATTTCAGGACATTAAATCTCAAAAAGAAAACTGTGATATTGATTTCTCAGGAGGAGATAACTTTCCGTACAACCGCCCTTTCAGTTGGTGGGAATTAGAATCCGCCATACACTCTCTTAAAAACACAGCTCCCGGTCCAGATAATATCCATAACAAAATGATACAAAATTTAACAACGGTTTTCAAAAAATACCTACTTACACTATATAACCTCTTGTGGATGTCAAATAGCTACCCAGACGACTGGCGAGAAGCTACTTTAATACCGCTACCAAAACCAGGCAAAGATCATTCTCTGGCAGAGTCATACAGACCAATAGCGGTCACTAACACCTTGGGTAAACTAATGGAAAAAATGGTAAACATGCGACTTGTGTACCAACTTGAAAGTAAAAGATTAATAGCATCTTGCCAGAATGGTTTCCGAAAGAGCAGAAGTACCATCGACAACCTGATGAAACTCGAAAACTATATTTGTGAGGGCTTTGTTCAAAATAAAATAACTATAGGCATATTTTTTGACATCGAAAAGGCTTACGACCGAACGTGGAAACATGGAATCTTGCAGCAGCTTCACGAAAAAGGATTTAGAGAAAAATTTGCCTCAATACATTCGCAATTTCCTTGCCAAAAGAACTTTTACAGTTAAAGTAGGGAACACTTATTCTACACGTTATGAACAACAAAATGGTGTGCCCCAGGGTGCAGTATTAAGCGTAACCCTCTTTCTCCTGGCCATCAATAATATTTGTGACGCCATTCCATCATGTGTCGAAACGCTTCTCTTTGTGGACGATGTGACGATCCTCTTTCGTTCAAAGGATCCTCGTTCAGCAGAAATTGTCATCCAAAGAGCCATAAGAAACATAAATCGATGGGCTGAAAACGTCGGTTTTACCTTTTCTTCCGCCAAGACTCAGTGCATGGTGTTTTCAAAACGGAGAGTGAACTATAAACCAAATCTCACGTTACGCGGGGTTCTTATTCCAGTTGTAGAGGAGTTGAGGTACCTCGGCCTCATTTTAGATAGGAAGTTCACGTGGAAGAAACACATCGAGCATTTAAGATCAAAATGCCAAAAGGATCTTAACATTCTAAGAGCAATCCAGTCACATAAATGGGGAGCAGACAGGTCAAGCCTTTTAAAGATATATCGGCACGTAGTAAGAAGTAAATTAGACTATGGCTGTACTGCTTACGGATCTGCCAAAACCAATCTTCTGAACCGCCTAGATCCGGTGCACAATTCAGGAGTAAGACTATCTTTAGGGGCATTCAAAACCAGTCCCATAGTCAGTCTTCTAGTTGACGCCAACGAGCCACCTCTGAAGTTAAGAAGAGATCTCCTTCTAATAAGATATGCTGAACGGACGAAACAGCACCCTGAAAATATGGCTCATCAACTGATGATTAACCCGCGATGGCTTTCTAAGTATGAAAATAGACCTCACTTACCAAAGCCTGCAGGGCTCAGATATAAACAGCTTTTGATCGACTACAACATTGTCTCTCTCCCAACTTTAAGTACTTATATCCTACCAACTATGCCACCCTGGTTAGCTTCACGACCTAAAGTACAAATAAAAAAGGATTAGGCTAAATCTCTTCTGCACCCGTCAGTCGTTTTACAAGAGCATTTGAAGCACCGATCATCTCATCCTGATGCAACTGTTCTCTACACGGATGCGTCGAAATGTCACCAAGGAACAGGATGCGCTTATCTCCATGAAGATCACTCGGCGACCTTCTCTGGCTCAAAGTGGAGCTCAATATTCACACTAGAATTAGAAGCCATCTTGAAAGCAGTCGAATATGCAGCCGAAAAAGCAATCAGTAAGGCAATCATTTATTCAGATTCACAAAGCGCTCTACAATCTTTAGACAAACTTTATTCACAAAATTTTACGGTCCACAAAATTAGGGAAGTTATAACCAAACAAAAAATGGATATTACTTTTTCATGGGTCCCCAGTCACATGGGTATCCCGGGTAATGATAAGGTAGACGAGCTAGCTAACACTGCAGTGATCCAGGGTAGCAAAATCAACACTTTAGTAACTTCCAAAGACATACACGCATATATTTCTACTTGTATAAAGCAAACCTGGCAGACTTATTGGACAGAGAGTAATGCAAAATTAAAGCACATTAAACCCGTTATAGAAGACTGGACAACAAGCTACAGATCTGACAGACATGAGGAGACTGTACTTTGTAGACTTAGAATAGGCCACACCAGACTAACGCACAGTTATTTGTTTACTAGAGAAAGAGTCCTCCCTATATGTAGATATTGTAACGACATACTGACTGTTCCACACCTACTTATAGACTGCCCACAGCTAGAACTTTTACAAAAACACCACAATTTACCAGAGACTATGATACAGTTATTAGGAAATGAAAGCAACACAGTATTAAAAGTATTACTATACCTTAAAAACACGGATTATTACAACGAAATATAAATTTTTAAGTAAGACGGGCTATTAGGACGTTTTAATGTTATCAACATTTCTATATAGTTAGGTTTGAGGGAATAATTAGTTCCCTAACATGATCAGGGTGTTAATAACCTCAGCCACCAAACACCCATTAATAAAACAATAACAATAACAATAACAATAAAATTTCTAAAATTCTTTGAACGCTCACTATTTTCCTGAAGACTGTCAAATCTCACAAAAAACTTCCCCATTTAACTCTCTTTCGAACGGTATAAATAACATAGTGATTCCGTATCGATTTCATGGAGAAATTCAAGTTTGAATGCAAAAAAAGTCACCTACAAAACCTTTAAAAGGTGGTGCGGTACGTACCAAAATCCACATCAATTTTTTCAAATGGAAATTTATTTCATATACATGTCTGTTGCCAAAAGTGGTTAATACATAACCACTTTTGGATACGAACAATTTGATTAAGACTTTTAGATTACAAATTCTAAAAAAAGCACTCTCGTCTCGGATACGAAAAGTTAAGATCAAAGTAAATGTTTTAAATTGTGCGCTCAAAGTGGTTTCCTCCGTTGCGAATGAAAATATGCGAATAAAACCAAAAAAAAAAGAAACTCTTATAGTTTCGTTCCTGTGTCTGTCTGTCTGTCACTCTGTACGGTTCCAATTACTTTTGAACCAAAAGAGATAAAAATGTGAAACTTTCCAGTACAAAAGTTCGTTTTGAAGGGCACACAGGAAAAATATAGCGAACTCAATATTATCAGCTGTTCAAATTCAAAATGGTGGATAATTCACGTCGCGATTTTTTTTTTTTTTTTTTTAAATTTTGAGTGGGTTATCAAATGAAAGGTATTGAAAAGTAGATTAGAAATATATATATACCACTTAAGGAAAGTGCCTCAAATCGGCGCCAATTTGTCAAAAAACATCGAAATTTTGCGTGTCCCCCTCCCCCCCTAAAATCGTACTTCCGCAGTTTCTAAAAATATATAAAAATATGCAAAATGTGCGGTCTGCTGAGCCATAGAAAAAATAAGATTATCAATTTGATATGATTTACTGGAAATCCAAGATGGCGAATAATTCATTTGAGTGGGGTATCAAATGAAAGGTATTGAAGAGTAGATCACACAAATGTATAACACTTGATGTAACGTTTAATTTTGCGTGCCATTTTGTCAAAAAAATCAAAACTTTTCTCCCCTCCCTCCTTACTAATTTTGTGTTCACAATTCCAACGAAACCCTTATTACGTGAGACTTCACGCCTTACCAATTTTTTGAACCTACCGACTACCGACCCAACGGTCGCATGCATAGAAAAAATATCGTGGAGCGTTACTTTAAATAAGGACGGATTGCATTCCTATTATTTCACAGCAGTATAAGGTTTGGAGGAAAATGATCCTGCTCATCGTATTGAATTTTGCAGGTGGTTGATAAATACCGCTATGGAACAACCCATGAAAGGGATCACAATATTACCAATACACCCGCCCATACGTTGACTGAGAATCTAGTTGGGAATGATGAACTATGAGTCCTGTTAGGGTTTTCATGGGTCCAGTGATGACGATAATGTGTATTGAACACACCCTCACACGTGAAAGCTGATTCATCTGTCCACAGAATTTTTCTTAGGAAATGATACTGTTCCATATCGGTACTTACAACCACCTGCAACATTCGATACGTTGTGCAGGATCATTTTCCTCCAAACCTTATACAGCAGTGAAATAATAGGTATGCAATCCGTCCTTATTTAAAGTAACACTCCGCGATATTTTTTCTATGAGTGTGAAGGTTGGGTCGGTAGTCGGTAAGATCATAAACGGGCAAGAGCCTGCATTCGCAACGGAGGAAACCACTTTGAGCACGCAATTTAAAACTTAAACTTCGATCTTAACTTTTCGTATCCGAGACGAGAGTGCTTTTTTTAGAATTTATAATCTAAAAGTCTTAATCAAATTGTTCGTATCCAAAAGTGGTTATGTATTAACACCTTTGGCCACAGACATGTTTTATGAAATAAATTTCCATTTGAAAAAATTGCTATGGATTTTGGTACGTACCGCACCTTCTAAAGGTTTTGTAGGTGACGTTTTTTTGCATTCAAACTTGAATTTTTCCATGAAATCGATACGGAATCACTATGTTATTTATACCGTTCGAAAGGGAGTTAAATGAGGAAGTTTTTTGTGAGATTTGACAGTCTTCAAGAGTTTTCCCAGGAAAATAGTGAGCGTTCAAAGAATTTTAGAAATTTTATTTTTTGTAATTTTTGAACGTTTGAACTGTAATTTCGGTGTTTAGTTCATAATTTCCAAAGATAAAAATGTTCTAGTTTTATAGAACATTTAACGCTGATTTAGAAAATATGATCAAAAGTAAAAAAAAATATATAGTTGGAGTGGAGAAATTGCGGTTTTATTAGCAAAAAAGTGTTTTTAAAAATTAACTTAAAACAATTATATCTCGGAAACGGATTGAGATAGAAACGTGCGCTTGGTGGCGTTTTGCTCCATTTTGGATCTAGTTTCACCCCAAAAAAATGTTTGGTTTAGGTCGGTAACCTTTGTGGTCCAATGAAATTTCCGGGAGTTGATCTAAAATAAGTGAAATTTTAGAATTTTTAGGGGGCCGTAACTAGGGGGCCCCATTTTTTTGTGATTTGAAAAATCGAATTTAGGTATCATAATATAGGTATTGAAATTTGGTTCACAAAAAAAATATCGGGTTTCCAAAATGGTGGCCATTATCCCCCAAAAAATTAAAAACATAACGCAAAAAAAGTCCCCCCCCCACGCTACCCCATTAGGACAGGTCTCAAAATAAGGCAAAAATACAAAAATATACATCTGTCTAGATCAATGATATTTCCGGGAGTTGATATATGAATGTCAAATTTTAAAAATTTTAGGGGTCCGTAACTAGGAGGCCCCAAAATTTTTGTGATTTGAAAAATTGAAGTTGGGTATCATTTTAAAGGTATTGAAATTTGGTTCACAAAAATTTATTGTGTTTTCAAAATGTCGGCCATTTTACCCCTTAAAGAATTTAATAAGTGCATACTGAAGATAGCAAAGGATAATATATGCACACCTTGTTTCTCTAAAGTGAAAAATACATATTTTTGTTTAAAAAAATAAATAATAATAATAACCCCACTACAGGTAAGGATTGATTTTTCTACCAAGTTTCAACTCTCTAGGTTAAATACCTTGGGCGCTACGATGATAACATACACACATAAATACAGAAGTCATGCTGAAAACCACTCAGGAGGTCTTAATAACACCCAAAACGGATAATGGGTTCTTGAAACTTAATTTATTACATGATGTAATTATTAAATATCAAAATATAGTCATAATTTTATTTAGGAGGAGGGTAAAATGGAAAATACAGGAAAAATTATCTCTATATTATTATAAAAAAAAGAGTTTCTGTGTGAGGGTATTTCTTTCATTCAAATCTTAAATTACTATAATCTTAAAGAGGATTTAAACGATATGTATCATAAAGGGTATTCGTTGCCTTACTATTTGTACATCATACAAATCCTCTTTGTACCAAAATGTATATTTAGAAATCTCATGTAGACAGTTGCTTCGAAGGTCCCCTTGCTGGTCACTGAAAATACACGTGATTTCGAAATTTAAATTTTGGTAAACAGGGGTACAGGGTACAAAAGTTTGTCAGATATATCCCTCATGATTTATGTCATTGGAAAGTTCTTAAAAAAATGTTGTCATTATTGCTGCTATGTACAACACTATTGTCATATTTGTAATTAGGATGGAGGGTATTGACCTCTGTCCAGTTTTAGCCCAAAAATTAAGAGATTTATTAGTGGTATGACATGCTCCAGTTAAAAAAAAAAAGTGAGGTTTATGAGGTTTGTTACATAATTTCCTCACAACATAAAAATGTTATACATATTAATTTTACAATGTGGTGATACTTTTATAATATACATTTAGGTATCTACTTCGTTATTGTTATTTTAGTCTCTTAGGTCTTGATTTTTATACAACCCGGGCTGCGCCGGGTACTTCAGCTAGTTCATTATATTATTAAAACAAAATAAATGAATAACAAAGTAAATGAGAGCCGATAAAGGTCCATGTTTCACAAAAACTAAATATAAAAAGAATTTTAAAGATTATAATATAATAATAATAATAATAAACCATTTATTATGACATCATATACAATTTTAACTACATAAATTGATATAAAATAAACAATTCTTTACATACATACATAATTAATAATAATATATATCTATTATATGTACATATACACACATTCATACACACGCACACATATACAGATACATACACACACACACACACACGCATATATATATATATATATTTGTTTTTGTCATAAATCGGCTATAAGCCGTGGTACCTATTTCTATAGGTTTGAATAGCCTTTGTTAGTCGGCTATACATAATAATATTATACAAAAATAGAGCTAGAAAAAGAGAGCTAAAGAGAGACAAAGGAAGGCCAGGACAAAGATGGGATGAAGAAATGAGGAAGAGCTGTGGAGGAGTGACATGGCAGAGAGTTGCGCAGGATAGGAACGAATGGAACAGAATGAGAAGTGTGTACAGTCAAGTATGGCTGTATAAGAATTAAAATTTATAATTTTGGTATTTTATAGTAAAATTGATATGATTTAGCATTATTTTTGTATAATATTATTATTTTAAAGATTAACAAAAAAAATAAACAAGTCAAGTGTGTGCTAGTCAGCACACAGCGAGGGTCCGTAGGCCACACTGTATAGTTTAAGTAGCGATCAATTCGCAATTGATCGCATATTTTATATTACATTTTTTTTTTAATTTTTAGGTTGGGTATCATTCTAAAGGTATTAAACTTTAGATTACAAATATATATTTCATTTCCAGAATGGCGTCTATTTTACTCCCGAAAGAATTAAAACAATAAAATGTCCACCCCCCCCCCCCACTACCTCATTAGGACAAGTCTTAAAAATATACATCTCTTGGGTCCAATAATATTCCCGGGAGTTGATATAAAAATAAACAGGTCAAGTGTGTGCTAGTCACCACACAGCGAGAGCCCGTAGGCAACCCTGTATAGTTTAAGTAGTACCCTATTGATGGTGTTTTTTTAAAAATGCTAAAAAGCTAACTTTGAACTATCCTATGGGTCTGATATTCTCAAAACACATAAACAAACTTCTAATAGAGTATTTTTTTGCCACAGAACCGGATTTCAACCATATAAATACATTGAAAAGACTAAAGTTATAAAAAACGTATTTTGTCAATAAAAAATAAAATATTATTTTTTTCGAAATTTCCAAAAAGTGGTATCTTTAATTTTGGTCGAAGAATGTTCAGGAATTTTTTCAGATTTTTTGCACTTCACATAAGCGAGATAGAGGGGGGGGGGGGACACGTTTCACACCCACTTCAAACTTGCCTACGCTCGCCCTATCAAAGTTATAACCAAAGAATTATATATTTTATAATCAGCTTGACGTACCCTTTTATATGATACCCCTCACGGTGTCGAAAAAATAGTATATTATGTTACAAGGCTGTGAAGTGAGTTTTTTCTTTACCGCGGCAATTACATTTACTGTCGAGCGAAGCGAGACAGTAAATATTGCCAAGGTAAAGAAAAAACACTTCAAAGTCGCGTAGCATATGCTATTTTTTCCGAGGTAGCAGACAATGAAAAAACATTAAATATTAATCACTAATCAATATATAATAATAACAAATATTAGTACATACTTAAGACTTAAAAAAAGAAACCTTAAAATGAGGTTACACTATAAGAAAAGATAAACAAAACGCATTGACATCTAGCGGATTTTTATCGTACTAGAAGCATTTCTACAAAGACTGCAGCACTACTAACGGAAGTTTTGACAACTACCCGCCGTAAAGAAAAAATCTTTTAGTGCCTAGGACGTAAAAGATTTTTTCTTTACAGCTAGGAGTAATGAAAAGATTTTTTAAGTCCACGTAATGAAAAAATGGATTTTAGCTATGTTTTTTAGGCTCTAAAGTTACTATTTCACAGCCTACCACGGAAAAAAAAGTTTTTTTACCCTCATTTTTTTAAAAAAAAAATTTTTTAAGTCACTATATTTTTAAAATATGTGGGCAGGTACAAGACACATATAAGCCAAATTTCAAAGGGATCGGACGAAAAGTGTGTAGCCGTGAGAGCAGGCGACAGGACGGACGGACAGACACACGCAGGAAAATATAAGGGTCCTTGGTTTTGCCTACGGACCCTAAAAATAGGCTGCAAAATGGAATTTAGCTGACAAGCTTTTAAGTTATAGTTCCAAGCCGAAGGCGAGGATAGGCTGAACAAATTTACTGCAGAGGCGAAGCCGAGGCAGTAAAATGTTAATTATCTTCTAAGGCGTAACCGAAGCAGGTAATCTTTAAACGAGTCAGGAATGTTTATTTTGCTGCATAGTTCCATACAATATTTTATCTACTAATGGCAGAAAAATTACACTGATTATTATGTTCCCTTTTTAATATATAAAATATTTAAAAAAATTAAAGTTGTAAAAAAAAAAAGTTTGAGTCATCAAGAAGACAAAACAAATGCAAAACGAATTCAGTGTCACCACTTTTTTTATTAACAGATATTTTTATCTCAATTTTTAGCAATTTGTTTTAAATACTCTCTGTAAAATAATAATATTTGCTTTATTACTACAATTATTAAAGTTATTATCAAGAAAGATATAAATATTTAGCAGAATATTACGCTTAAATATATAAAAATGAACAATGTGGGAGTGTTTATAACCTGCAATGTAGTAAAATTTACTTAAAATGTTATAGGCTGTTTGTTATTTTGCTGACCCTTCGATATTTTGCTGCGTGTTGTTTTGACATGTTACAAAATAATCAAGAAAAATTACATTTTGCAGATTGAAAACAGTACAACAATTCTTAATTTTGCTACCGTGAGTAGATAAAATAAATTTGATTTTGCTGAAACATTGATAGCCAAGTGTGAACCAATAACCCGTTGAACGCCTAAATTTGTTTAAAAATAGATAATTTTTGGATTTTATTTGTCTTACTATATAAACGAAAAAAAGTTCTGTGCGAGTTCACCGATTATTTACATTTTTTGTTCCTTGGGTTTTTACTTTCTCATATAAAGAGAAAGTGTTGTGATGGCGCGAAAATTCGATTTTGAGATTTTGATGGATTTACACGTTTTGAGGTCCCCTGATTCCAAAAAAGTGGTATTTAAAAAAATGGCCGTCTGTCGTCTGTGCAGACGCCTGGAGCCTAAACTACTGGGCCGTTTTGATGAAATTTAGCATACATGTTCAGAAAAATCATACCCCGAGGCCAAATCGAGAAATGTATTTTAGCTCCAAATTTAGGGGCGCTACCTCCCAAAAACGCTGAAAAAACGAGAATTAAAAAATTTTGATTAAAAAATTCTAAAATTTAGTCCATTTAAATACGAATCCAACGATATAAGCCGTTTTCCCAGAAAAAAATCTAGTTCCTGAGAAAAAAGCTTAAAACGCGGACCGAGAGAACCCGGGTTCGATTCCCCGCCCGGGAGAAGTTATTTTTATGATAAATTTTGATGAAATGCTCAATAATAATTAAATGTACGTACGAAAACTAAATAATTATGAACTCGAATGTGAGAAAGTTGTAGAGACTTTTGTCTACTTTTATTTTGGAGAGAATACAATTCCCTGATTTCGGCGACGTTTATGAGTTATATTAAAAAAACTGAAAAAGTTCGAGGTTTTTCGCCTGCCAAAAGTTGTCCCCAGGGCTTTCGAGGTCGCAAACTTGGTTTCATGTTCCTCTTACCATACAAAACAATTCTAAAAAAAAAAAATCGTTTACCCTAATTAATGCAAGCTCGAATGTATCTATATATTGGCCTATAATTAAAATGTTCTATTTTTTTAATTTTTTGTAAATTTGATTAATAAATGATAGGACACGGGTTTATATGAATGTATAAATGTTAAATATCCACATATATATATATATATATATATATATATATATATATATATATATATATATATATATATATATGTATATATACATATATATATATAAATATATATGTATATATACATATATATATATATATATATATATATATATATATATATATATATATATATATATATATATATATATATATATATATATATATATATGTATATATACATATATATTTAAACGTTTGAAATTGAGATAATCAAATTGTATCTCCTTACTTTATAGGATAATATAATAAAATTAAAAAGTTTTCCTTATTACTTTTTAAATTAAACTTAGGAAAAATAAATTTAAAATAAATATGTATAATATATAATTAGACAACAAATAAGACAAAGAAAGAATGAAATAAAAAAAACTAGGGGGCTCTTCCCCCTTACTACTTCGCTCGTTCAAGGCCACTGCCTTGAACCTTCTCAAAATTTGACATTTTACAATTTGATACATTTGTTTGTTTACAAAACTTTTTTAATTAAAAAGTCCAGTCATGCACCATGACTTAATGAACGATTTTTCAAAGAAATCTGCGTATTATTGGCTTATGATAATATAGGAAAATGTTGGTTAAGAATTTGCACGGGTAAAAAAAAAATTGGTACAAAGGGGTACAAAAGTCAAAATAGTATTTCCCCTTAAGATGCATGTCGTTGGAATGCTCTATAAGGGTACATCATATTATCATATAAGAGGGGGGGGGGGGGGGGTAAAATGGAAAAAAGTTTTTACGCTTTCTTTGACCCTAAATTGTAAAAATTTGACCCCTAATTGAACTCCAAACATTCTGGCCAACGTACTCATTCTTTCTTTTGATATTATTGACATTTTAAAATTTGTTTGAAATTTTTAAGTGCATCCTAAGGGGAGATATCGTCTGGAGCGACACATATATATTTACATACATATATACATACTTTGCAAAAAAGTTTTAAATTTTATGAATCGATTCAGAATGGACTAAAACGGATTTCCGTGGAAAAAATTTGCATTACATAAATTTTGAAGCTATTGCAATAGCTTAATTTTCTTCGAAAATTCGCTAATATAGATTGATCTGACCAAAAACCATTTGTGTGGTAAAAAAACACCCCGCCAAGTCTGTGGTCCAAAAAAGTTGTGAAATCAACTTTCTGTCACGCCAAGTGATGTTGGCACTTTCTCCTGGCCCAACACTGTCAACTTAGATATTTATCATCTTCTTCTCCTTGGCGGTGTTCCTGCAGTACTACTCAAAGTTAAATGGTTGTATTCCACGCATCCTCTGCAAAGAAAGTAGTAGTTGCATGGGGTCATTCCTTGAAAGCTTAATTTGTATATTACTTATTTCTATTTTATTTGCTTTTTGATAATGGGAAAGATTTACAGCGATGATCATTGTGGCATCGAGAATAGCCTTCAAAAACACTGTTATAAGGCTTTCCTCACACCGCCAAGGAGAAGAAGCTGATAAGTATCTAAGTTGACAGTGTTGGGCCAGGAGAAAGTGCCAACATCACTTGGCGGGACAGAAAGTTGATTTCACAACTTTTTTGGACCACAGACTTGGCAGGGTGTTTTTTTTACCACACAAGTGGTTTTTGGTCAGATTTTATGACTTTTTGTACGGTTCCTAAGGAAGGATTCTCTAAACTGTTTATTCCCACCACATTAGAGTCAAATAAAAGTGAAAATAAGAGCTGGACAAGGTCTATGAAGATTGGAGAACTACGAGACCAAGCCATTGAAAGAACTTAACATTCTTATAGTAGCAGCATATAAAGATTTTTAGCAGCATTTGGCCACCTAGATACACTAACGTTGATATCATTTGCGCATATCCAGCTGGATACTGACCTTATATAAGTAACGAAGTGACCCCTTAATATTGTCTTAATTATACCTACCTTAATTATAAAGTATATATATGTTAAAAGTAACTAATGGTATAGTTACAATAATATATATTATTATTACATATATTTTTATATTTATTGTTATGATTATTATTATTATTATTATTATTACTATTATTATTATTATTATTATTATTATTATTATTATTATTATTATTAAAATTATTATAATTATTATTAATATATATATATATATATATATATATATATATATATATATATATATATATATATATATATATATATATATATATATATATATATAATGATATATATATTATATTATTTTTTATATGTAATAATATAATATAGGCTCACTACTTCGCATGACGCTTACTTGGTTTCTACCCATTTTAGACTGTTTGCTAGCTTGGTTTCTCGCTCCACATTTAGCGTAGGAATAAGTTGATAGATTGTAGGGGGGGGGGGGGGATGCACTAGGGCTCTAAACGAATCCAAAAAGCCCTCATTCATTAAAATCGGTTCCGTAGTTTAGGCTGTAGGTGCGTCAACGTAAAATGAAGGAAGAATAAGAATAAGAATAAGAAGTCATCAAAACTACCATTTTCAACCCTATTTTTCTCTACTTCTACTTGACCGATTTCAACATTTTTTTTTTTATTTTGATCTACAGGACACGGCATTGAAAGATATCAAAAAATTATTTCGGTAGCTTGTATGTATTCTACGCTGCAGACCCTCAAAAACCCTAGTTTGTCACCTACAGTATATATACACTGTCAGCTTTTGTGAAATTTTGAATTTTTGACTTGGCAGGGCGGAACGCTGCCGCGTTCCTAAATTATATATGAAATAAATAAATACAAATAAAATGTTAATAAATAAATACAAATAAAATGTTAATAAATAAATACAAATAAAATGTAAATAAATAAATACAAATAATAATGAAGTTTATACACAAATAAACTTTAAAAGTATTATAGATAACATGCTCTTTAAGATTTTTAAATTAAAAGCTATGACGGTCATCTCGTAGAATTGATTTGTGGCAACTGAAAAAGCGTGCAAGATCGACTGATGTCACTGGTGCATTTTTTAATTTAATTTATTAAACCGGGGTCAGTATTTCCTGTCTCTTCGTCATTACTCTTTTCTCCACTAAGCATGCTTGAAAATATTGGAATAGATTCCAACCTCTTATATTCTTACACACATTTTATAATTTAGCTTCGATCTTATCTCCAGGTTATCTTCAATTTTCTAGGTAGTAGATTTTAAAGAGATGACTTTTTGTGCAAGCGGTACATTTTGAAATTTTAGTTTCGTAATTGCTTTTGCCGTGTGAAGTAAATGATGTTTGTATAGAAAATATCTAGTAATATTGTAGTAATTTGCAGCCACTGCTGAACTAAAAGGCAAAACCTCCCTTCTTTCTAGACTCACTCAATTTCTTTGATTTACAATATTATCACCTCGATACCCCCTCCCTCTACCTTCAATTGTAGTTCACAAAACTCCCTTCTATGTCTACCCTCAACTTCTGTAATTTACGTAGGTGGGGGGGGGGGTATCAATAATAATTTAAACATCGATGCAACGATCTCTCGACCAAACGAAAATAAACTTTACAAAAAAATAAGTGTGGTGTCTTGGGACACCCGGTAGGAACGAAGTTCCTTACGCTTTATATTAAGTATAAATTATATATTTACAGTGCTAAGTATATGATACTAACTACTTATACATGGCGGAGTTAGAATAAGAGACAAAATTAAAAGTAACTATTTGTAACTAGTGTAACTAAGGCAAAATTAAAAGAAAAACTTTTTATTATCTTTGAAAAGAGCGTCTTACAATAAATGATGTATTGTAAATTGAGAAAAAAGTTAATTTTGATTAGTTTATAGTTAAAACAGATGGTTGTAGAGAAGAAAAGAACAGTCCCATCAGACCTCCGTCGGCGAATCTCCAATTAAAATATTATAATGAAAAATATAATTCACCAACCCTAAAAAACTTCTGCTTGTATCAGGTTGAAATTTTACATGCCTGTTTCAATTTTAATTTAGACGATGTGTGTATGAAGTTTTATTGAAATCGTTACGTTAGAACGTAAGATATCGGTAAAAACGTTGTTTTCTTTATTTAAAACGTTTAGGTCCGCTTTAATAAATTTAGCGATCTTTATCACTTCATAGCAGTGTCGGTGTTCGTTTTACTAAAAAATAATAATTAAAAAGTTTTTTGTCTCATTAAATAGACGAATTTAGAATTTTTTTCCCGTCCAAGCAATCCAATTAAATTTGAAGCTTACGTTTACGCGAGCGTGGATAACGTTGTCCAACGAACTTAGCTTGGGCATTTGTAAAATGAACATGTGTACCAAATTTCAACTAACTCGGTGATCTTTTACTCAAGTTATTGTCATAGGTAGATTTCGTGACGGATTTTGTGTGACGGTGATTTTGTGACGGTGATTTTGTAACGGTGATTTTGTGACGGTTATTTTGTGACGGTGATTTTGTGACGGTTATTTTGGTCGTTTTTTCGGATTCACTCCCGGGCTCCAGAACGTGCCATAATTAACTTCGTTCCAAAAAACATAAAAAATAATCTTTTGTACAAACTTAAGTGTCCAATGCAAGGAAACCTATTTATACAGTAGATTCATGTTGCCGATGAATTATACATATATTTCCTGTTTTGCTTTCATTCAATGTTTATCTATATATACTAGCTGACCAAGTTTTCTTACCTTATGGAATCGCTTATTTATGCCGTGTCCACCGATGAATTGGGTATATGGCAACTGGGGGCTGGGCCACTTCTTTTTTGTTGACATGCCAAACGTGCCCTTCTGCGGGAACATTGAAAAGAGATAGATAAAGTTTTGATTTTCACAGGATCGTTTAATTAAATTATTTCAAAAACAGTGGTATTCGTGGCCACCGATAAGAGTGGGCCGTTTGGGGTGGCCACCGCCCCAAACATATCGCCCTGCGGGGACGTTGAAAATAAAACGGCCCACTCGTATCGGTGGCCACCTTTACCTCTGTTTTGGAATAATTTAATTAAACGATCCTGTGAAAATCTAAACTTTATCTATCTCTTTTCAATGTTCCCGCAGAAGGGCAAGTTTGGCATGTCAACAAAAAAGAAATGGCCCAGCCCCCAGTTGCCATATACTCAATTCATCGGTGGACACGGCATAAATAAGCGATTGCATAAGGTAAGAAAACTTTATCAATCAGCGACTCACTTCTTATGGTGGCCTGTGGACTATATATAAAATGCCTAAATAAGAAAGAAACTGAATAATTTTAATTTAAATAATGATAATTAGCTTAGCGTTGATTAGGGTTGAGCTGTGCTGTTGTAATCGGAGAAGAAGGGATGATTCCAAATATTGAGTAGAATTTCACTGAATGCCAGGCTCTTATAAATATTGCAAAATTTGTCTTTATGCAGGAACAATAAGCTAGCTGAATGCCACAAATTAAAAGGCGAAAATAACTTGTATAAAAGGCTGGTTTAGCATATATGATATGGCCAAGTAAGTAAACAACTCTGAAATCCAACTTTCTCCAGTCACTGTGCTCCTACTGGTGGAGGAAGGAAACCCAGGTTCAAGGCACGGTGCGTTGCAGGTCTAGTATTCAGGAAGTAGCAATAATTACAATATAACTAAACATTAAGTACAACTAATTAAATTATTTACATACATTATTTGATAAACATTAACTAATACATAAAATGAGTTCAGGCAGTCCTGAACAGCCTACGTGAGATTATGAAGTTAAAATGTTGGTACACAGGGGTACGGGGTACAAATGTCAAAGTAATGGATACCCTTCATGTTGCATATCGTTGAAAAGCTCTTTAAGAGTACAGTAATTGTTGTTATGTATAGTTTTGTCATATTTTCATTCAGGAGGGGGGGAGGGGGGGGGGGGGTAAAATGGAAAAATATAGCTATATCTTATATAAAAAGGCTCCTTAAGAGTACAGTAATTATTGTTATGCACAGTTGTGTCATATTTTCATTCAGGAGGGGGGTAAAATGGAATAATATAGCTATATATATTATATAAAAAGAAGAGTGTCTATATGAGGGTATGTCTTTTATACAAATCTACAGTTTTATCTCAATTTGACGAATATTTACACATTTTTTCTTCAAAACAAGGTCAAAGTCACTGCCTACATAAGATTACGAAATTAAAACTTTGGTACACAGGGGTACGGGGTGTACAAATGTCAAAGTAATGAAAACCCTTCAAGATGCGTATCGTTGAAACGCTCTTTCAGACTACAGTAATTGTCGCTACAACAATGACGACCCTTTAAGAGAAATAAATTTATTTTATTTAAAAATATATTTTTTCACAAAAAAACGAATTAAACAAAAATGGAACTAAATATTATACATCAATACATCTGGCACTTACAGTTCCGAACAGTAATTGTTGTTATGTACATTTAGGGGGGTAAAATGGAAAAATATATCTATATCTATGTATAACAAACTAATAGTGTTGTGTCTGTACATTTATCCGATTGGGCTCAAATTTTGTATTTCCACTGAATGAGTAGTCCTGACAACGAATTGTCTGTGCGTCAATCACGTCCAAACGGCTGAATAATTTTGGTGGTTCTTGGGTAAAATTTTAAGCTCAATTCTGCTGGTAATCTATATCCTATAAAGCCGCATGGCTAACTGACTGACTGACTCACTGACATTAATGTTTACCCACTTCCAGAAGAGCTAGAGACTTGAGGTTTGCGCCATTCGACGCGCAATGTCCATATTGTGAACCAAAATAATTATAAAAAGTTTACTTTTCCCACTCCTTCCCCCCCTAAAAAAATAAAAATGGCCGACTTGATTTTTAAGCTGTTTTGGGGTTAATTGCGGCTAAACGGTAAGTCGTATTGGAAAACGGACAGCACCAGCGGTAACTGATTTTAAAAAATCTACAACATTGGTCCTATGACTTTTTGTCGTACCTCTATCGGTTGTACCCTAAATAGTGATAATTTTGATAATTTTTTATTTTTATTTTTTTCCATTTTTGTCTTTGAATGGTCATAGTTTCTATAATTATTGACCGATTTTATTTCTGATTGAGGCGCTTGAATCTCACACTAATGCTCTTTAAATTGAGTATATTTTATTTCATTAGTTCGTCCTACTTGCTTAAAACTTGAGAGTAAACTTTTTCCCGTGTGCCGTGTCACGTGACCACTTTTTTTGGTTTTTAATATTGTGTCGTATATCATTTGAAAGGCCTTGATTTGTACATTAAAGCTATTTTATTTGTTTATTTTTTAAAAATGTTGTACACGTACTTTTGTACCGATTTATAATTTTGTTGTAGGTTAAAGGGTTTAAATAATTTTTTGTTATTAGGTTATTTTATTTTTATTTATTTATTAGTAAAATGAATGCCCTTTTGTATTGTTTTTTTTTTTTTTTAATATAATTTTGGTACCTTAGGCCTTAGAGTACAGAGGTACAAATGTCTAAGTTAATCTTTTATAATTATGATGTATATCGTTGAAAAGCTCTTGAATAGTGGATTAATTTTCGTTACGTTCAATTTTGGGGTATTTTTAGTTTTTAGGGGGGTAAAATTAAAAAACTTTTTTATAGAGGTTTTTACGATTTTTTTTTTTTTTTTAAATTTAAATTTATTATATGTGCTCTTATATTTCATTAGTTCATCCTATTTGCTGAGAACTTGAGACTAAACGTTTTTCTGTGTACCGTGTCACGTGACCACTTTTTTTGGTTTTTAATTTTGTATTGTATATCATTTGAAAGGCCTTGATTTGTACATTAAAGCTATTATATTTGTTTATTTTTTAAAAATGTTGTACTCGTACTTTTGTACCGATTCATAATTTTCTTGAAGGGTTTAAATAATTTTTTATTAGGTTTTTTTTTTATTTATATATATATATTTTTTTTTTTTCTTTGTAGTTTTAGTCCCTTTCAACAGCTTATTAGGTAATTACATTACATTTATTTATTAGTTAAATTAATGCCCCTTGATTTTTTTTTTTTTTTTGTACCTTAGAGTACAAGGATACAAATGCTAAGTTAATCTTTTATAATATGATTTATATCGTTGAAAAGCTCTTGAATAGCAGATTCATTTTTGTTATGGTTTATTTTGTGTTATTTTTAGTTTTGAGGGGGGTAAAATTGAAAAAAAAACTGTTTTTATAGCAGTTTTTACGATTGGTTGCTTGGTGATTTGTTTATTAAATTAATTATATTATGTGCACCACATTTGGCGCATGTTAGATGCATTGTTTCTCCGAAAAATGTTGGTTAGTACCAAAGATATTAAATAAATATTTACTTTAATAGTGCCGGCCATAAAAAGTGACAGAGACGGGGAATATGTCCGATCTTCCCATCCTCTCCCGTCGCTCCTGTCACCCCACCTTACTCAATCCCATCTACAACTTCACAGATACTTGCTCAGCTCCTCTAGATCTAGACGTCAATAGCTTTCATACTTTGTTTCTTTGTTTGCTTTATCGTTTGTTTATTTTGTCATTTATAGACTGCGAATTATAACAGTATAATTAACCCACCTGATGGCTACAATATCCCACAACCTCCTACAACATTACCAGATCTTACAACTTGTAAGATACTTGTAAGTTACAAGTACCAACTACTATATACAAGTACCTGGCATATAACTACCTGGCCACTCGACGGGCAAAAGCTGGCCGTAGGCCAGCTGACGCCGGCGAGTCTATATACTATAAAGCCGCAAGGCTAACTGACTCACTCACTCACTGACATTAATGTTTACCCACTTCCAGAAGAGCTAGAGACTTGAGGTTTGCGCCATTCGACGCGCAATGTCTATATTGTGAACCAAAATAATTATAAAAAGTTTACTTTTCCCACTCCTTCCCCCCCTAAAAAATAAAAATGGCCGACTTGATTTTTAAGCTGTTTTGGGGCTTGTTACGGCTGAACGGTAAGTCGTATTGGAAAACAGATAGCACCAGCGGTAACTGATTTTAAAAGATCTACAACTTTGGTTCTCTGACTTTTTGTCGTATCTCTATCGGTTCTACCCTAAATAGTGTTTATTTTGACATTTTTTTGTTTTTATTTTTTTCTATTTTTGACTTTGAATGACCATATTTTTTACAATTGTAGACCGATTTTATTTCTGATGAGGGATCTTAAAACTCACACTAATGCTCTTTAAATTGAGTATATTTTATTTCATTAGTTTATCCTATTTGCTGAGAACTTGAGAATAAACTTTTTCCCGTGTGCCGTGTCACGTGACCACTTTTTTGGTTTTTAATATTGTGTCGTATATCATTTGAAAGGCCTTGATTTGTACATTAAAGCTATTATATTTATTTATTTTTTAAAAATGTTGTACACGTACTTTTGTACCGATTTTTAATTTTGTTGTAGGTTAAAGGGTTTGAATAATTTTTTGTTATTAGGTTATTTTATTTATATTTGTTTATTAGTTAAATTAATGCCCTTTTGTATTGTTTGTTTTCGTTAAAATATAATTTTTGTACCATAGGCCTTAGAGTACAGAGGTACAAATGTCAAAGTTAATCTTTTATCATGTGATGTATATCGTTGAAAAGCTCTTGAATAGTGGATTAATTTTCGTTACGTTCTATTTTGTGGTATTTTTTAGTTTTTAGGGGGGTAAAATTAAAAAACTGTTTTATAGCGATTTTTACGATTTTTTTTTTTTTTTTATAAATTTTATTTTATTAAATTTATTATATGTGCTCTTATATTTCAATAGTTCATCCAATTTGCTGAAAGCTTGAGACTAAACGTTTTTCTGTGTACCGTGTCACGTGACCACTTTTTTGGTTTTTAATACAGTAGAGTCTCGCTAATCCGGGTTTGACGGGACCGGACCCAGTCCGGATTACCGAAAGTCCGGATTAAACGGAATCAGTTTTAAAATGTCTATAAAACAAGTTTTAGTAGGTTAAAACTATTAAAATTGATGTTTTTATCGTAAAAATTACTTTTATTAGTCTCCAAAACATGCTTGTATATTGTAGGTCCACTATATAAGTTAAGAGCTGTTCTGTCACCAGTCCGAATATCAAATGAATTAAAATAAAACGACAATCTATTACGCATGTGGCAGGTATAGAAGGGACTTCCTGAGAACAACTTCCTGTGTTCCGATATGAAATTCGAATAACGATAATCATTTCACAAAAAGTTAAGACATTGGCGGCTTGGCGAAATTTCTTGGAACTGTGTTGAGCCGCCGCTATATGTTTCAAAACCCTCTCCCCATCTCAGTCACATAAAATTGTATTTATTGGAATACACTACCTTTATATCTTCCGCCCCTTATATTTCTATGGAACCGAAACAGATTTATCGATGTTCTTACTTATTCCTAATTATTCTAAATCTGTTTATTTTTAACAAAAATACCGGGTATTCCTCGTGTTAGAACGTTGGAATATACACCTGTAAACTATACTAGGAACAATTTTATACATTTTTAAGAGACAATAAATGTAGAAACTCCAATTATCTTAATTATTCATAAATCTGAACAGGCCCTGGTTCCAATTTGTACATAGTTTTTGGCCTGTCCGGATTAAACGGATGTCCGGACTAGCGGGGTCCGGATAAGCGAGACTCTACTGTATTGTATTGTATATCATTTGAAAGGCCTTGATTTGTACATTAAAGCTATTATATTTGTTTATTTTTTAAAAATGTTGTACTCGAACTTTTGTACCGATTTATAATTTTCTTGCAGGTTGAAGGGTTTAAATAATTTTTTTTTATTAGGTTTTTTTTATTTATATTTATTTATTAGTTAAATTAATGTCCCTTCATTTTTTTTTTTTTTTTTTTTTTTTTTTTGCACCTTAGAGTACAGGGATACAAATGTTAAAGTTAATCTTTTATAATATTATTTATATCGCTGAAAAGCTCTTAAATAGCAGATTAATTTTTGTTATGTTCAATTTTGTGTTATTTTTAGTTTTGAGGGGGGTAAAATTGAAAAAAAAACTGTTTTTATAGCAGTTTTACGATTTGGTTGCTGGGTTATTTGTTTATTAAATTAATTATATGTGCACCACATTTGGCGCAAGTTAGATGCATTGTTTCTCCGAAAAATGTTTGTTAGTACCAAAGTTATTAAATACATATTTACTTTAATAGTGCCGCGCCATAAAAAGAGACAGAGACGGGAATATGTCCGATCTTCCCATCCACTCCTGTCGCTCCCGTCACCCCACCTTACTCAATCCGCTCTACAACTTCACAGATACTAGCTCAGCTCCTCTAGACGTCAATAGCTTTCAACTTTGTTTCTTTGTTTGCTTTATCGTTTGTTTATTTTGTCATTTATAGACTGGGAATTATAACAGTATAATTAACCCGCCTGATGGCTACAATATCCCACAACCTCCTACAACATTACCAGATCTTACAAGTACCAACTACTATATACAAGTACCTGGCATATATCTACCTGGCCACTCGACGGGCAAAAGCTGGCCGTAGGCCAGCTGACGCCGGCGAGTCTCTATACTATAAAGCCGCATGGCTAACTGACTCACTCACTGACATTAATGTTTACCCCCTTCCAGAAGAGCTAGAGACTTGAGGTTTGCGCCATTCGACGCGCAATGTCCATATTGTGAACCAAAATAATTATAAAAAGTTTACTTTTCCCACTCCTTCCCCCCTAAAAAAATAAAAATGGCCGACTTGATTTTTTAGCTGTTTTGGGGCTAATTGCAGCTAAACGGTAAGTCGTATTGGAAAACTGACAGCACCAGCGGTAACTGATTTTAAAAGATCTACTACTTTGGTTCTATGACTTTTTGTCGTATCTCTATCGGTTGTACCCTAAGTAGTGTTTATTTTGGCATTTTTTTGTTTTTATTTTTTTCTATTTTTGACTTTGAATGGCCGTAGTTTCTAAAATTGTTGACCGATTTTATTTCTGATTTAGGCGCTTGAATCTCACACTAATGCTCTTTAAATTGAGTATATTATATTTCATTAGTTCATCCTATTTGCTGAGAACATGAGAGTACACTTTATCTTGTGTGCCGTGTCACGTGACCACTTTTTTTTGTTTTTAATATTGAGTCGTATATCATTCGAAAGGCCTTGATATCTACATTAAAGCTATTTTATTTTTTTATTTTTTAAAAATTTTGTACACGTACTTTTGTACTGATTTATAATTTTGTTGTAGGTGAAAGGGTTTAAATAATTATTTGCTATTAGGTTTTTTTATTTATATTTATTTATTAGTTAAATTAATGCCCTTTTGTATTGTTTGTTTTTTAAAAATATAATTTTGGTACCCTTAGAGTACAGGAGTACAAATGACAAAATTGAATCGTTTATAATATTATATGATGTATATCGTTGTAAAGCTCTTGAATAGTAATTTATTTCTGTTCGTTCAATTTTGTGTTTGTTTTTTTGGGAGGGGGGGGGGGTTAAAATTTAAAAAACTGTTTATATAGCGGTTTTTACGTGTTGTTTGCTGTGTTATTTGTTTATTAAATTATGTCCGACCTTCCCATTCCCTCCCGTCACTCCTGTCATCCCATATTACTCAATCCCCTCTATAACTCCACAGTCAATCGCTTTCTTACTTTGCCCTGTTAGTTTACTTAGTCATTTTTAGACTGCGAATAATTATAACTGTATTATTAACCCACCTCCTTAAACATTACGAGATCTTACAAGTACCAACTACTATACAAGTGCCTGGCAAATATGTACCTGGCCACTCGACGGGCAAAGGCTGGCCGCAGGCCAGCCAAGACCGGCGAGTGTAGGCTATAAAACGTTTTGGTAGCTTCATATAGGGAGGGAACGGGGCTATTAAATAGATTTCAAAATTCTAATTTCATTTTTTTTTTTTTTTAAATTATCTAACCAAAATCGCAGAAGAAACTACTGGCAATTATTATGTTTGTGAAAATTTCTGAAAGAAGAATTTTTAAAGAAATTAGTTTTCAATAGATATACAGACAATAGTTTACAAATCACACATTACCCTGCTTAAAACTTTACTAACATAATCATCAACACTTCTTTAAAATGCTAAAATAAAATCGTGTACACGTAGTACAATAATTTCTAAGTTATATTGATAACTGTCAATAGAGATTTTCTAAAATTTTATCCCTAAGAGTAACATAAGGAAAGAGTAAGAAAAGAAGGGGAATTGAGCCCAGACCGATCTTCTTAGACAATTCCAATTTCAACCAAGGGATGGCTAAAGGCATGGGGGGGGGGGGTAAAAGATAACTTTCCCGATAAGGTATCTTTTAAGAATTTTTCTTCAGTTCTCGGAATCCATTACTAATTTGGGGTACTAGCAAATTATCTTATAACAGGGAAGGGGGTATAGAAATAAGGGAGAGGGATAGAATCTAGATATTCTCGCTTAGTAAAATAATTTAAATTTTTCTTGATGGTAGTTTATAAACCTATCAAATTGAAAATAACACACCCCGTAGCGAAGCACGGGTACCCAGCTAGTAAATATATAAACAGAATAAGTCACAGGATAATATAGTTGTAAACAACTGGAAAAACCATCTGATGCCAAAGAATATTTGACAAGATATAGAGTATGGTTTCATTTTTTTAGGGTAAGTACAAATCACACAAGAGAAAGAGTGGAAACGTTTTATTTATATAGAAAAAGCCACGAGATGCCTCTTTGTATTTTAAATGAAATAACCTTACGGTTCCACGACCTTGAATTGTATTTAGAAAAAAGAGTGGCCTGATGTCTAATTATGTTTACAAAATATGTTTAAATTATAAATGCATTTTAAAATTTAAGTATATTTAATAGGTCCCACGATCTTCACTTGTATTCAAAGAAAAAAGAGCGGCGAGATGTCTGATTATTATGTAAAAAGAAAATATAAATATATTAACAGAATAAGTCACAGGATAATATGGTTGTAAACAACTGGAAAAACCATCTGATGTCAAAGAATATTTGTCAAGATATAGAGTATAGATTGATTTTTTTAGGGTAAAAAGAGTGGGGAAAGTTATATTTATATAGAAAGAGCCACGAGATGCCTATTTGTATTTTAAATGAAATAACTAAACTAATAAATAACTTAAGGGCCACGAGCTTGACTGTTATTTAGAATAAACAGGTTAAGTGTATGCTAGTCAGCACACAGCGAGGGTTCGTAGGCCACACTATATAGTGTTTAACTGTAAAGTGTATAAACAGTGTTTTTTAAAAATGCTAAAAAGCATACTTTGATCCATTCTAAGGGTCTGATATTCTCAAAACACACTCTGATAAAGTATTTTTTGCCACTGAACCGGACTACAACCATATAAATACATCGAAAAGACCATAATTATAAAAAAACGTATTTTGTCAATAAAAAATAAAATAATATTTTTTTCGAAATTTGCAAAAAGTGGTATCTTTACTATTGGTCGAAGAATGTTCAGGAATTTTTTCA
The DNA here is from genome assembly GCA_951217055.1 of Gerris lacustris. Taxonomy (NCBI): domain Eukaryota; kingdom Metazoa; phylum Arthropoda; class Insecta; order Hemiptera; family Gerridae; genus Gerris; species Gerris lacustris. The sequence continues at coordinate 55,476 of CATNVA010000055.1, read as the reverse complement.
GATTTTTTGCACTTCACATAAGCGAGATAGAGGGGGGGGGGGGGACACGTTTCACACCCACTTCAAACTTGCCTACGCTCGCCCTATCAAAGTTATAACCAAAGAATTATATATTTTATAATCAGCTCGACGTAGCCTTTCACATCGATCGGTGTCGAAAAAAAATAAAAAAAATTTAACCCTTAAGATTTTTTACCCTAATTCTTCTTTAAAAATATTTTTATTAAGTGGCTATATTTTTAATATATGTGGGCACGTACAAGACACATACATGCCACATTTCAAAGTGATCAGACGAAAGGTGTAGCCGTGAGAGCACGAGAGAGGACGGACGGACAGACACACGCAGGAAAATATAAGGGTCCTTGGTTTTGCCTACGGACCCTAAAAATAGTGTCCTGATGTCTAATTATGTTTACAAAATATGTTTAAATTATTAAAGCGAAGTTAGCTAGACCCGAATGTCTCACCCACCCAAAAAACGGTTAAATTGTAAATTCGGAGTCAGCTATACCCGCATAACTCACCCTTTCGATAATGAAATTCTCGCTTATACATTAACCTGGGTTTTTTTTTAACGGAAACGGATCACCCTTCATTTTGTGCTGTTTGTTACGCCAGCAATGCATGAGCGTATTGCGGGCTCTCAAGTGCATACCTGTGCCCCAGCAAGTATTGCAAAACCGAATAACTTGGTGGGGCCTATTAATTTACTTGAATTTGAAACGCATTTATAATTTAAACATATTTGGTAAACATAAGTTGATATCAGGACACCTTTTTTAAATACAAGTCAAGTGTATAAGCGTACTAGTCAAACGTAGGACCTAAAGTTTTTTTCATTTAAAAGACAAATAGGCATCAGGCCACTTCTGAGCAAATGAAACTTTACACTACTGCAGCAGTCTTGGTTTCTTTAAAAATAACAATACATCTCGCAGCTCTTTAGACAGAAATTTTAGCAATTTAGCAAACTGCTTTAACTTAAAAACCATTCATCATGTTGTAACAAATTATTTAAATTTTAGATCATAATCAACCCATCATTGGACTCATTCTAATTTCACCTCCCTGATCCATTTGGGTTCTTTTATTTTCTATTTATTAATCCCGTATAATATCCTTCACACCACTCACCCAAGAAATTTGGATAGTTTGTGTATGCCCACAGATGGGCCCAAATATTAAATCTTCGATTTCAAAATAAACGTTTTTATTAAAAATACAAAAAAAAAGAAAATAGACTAAATTAATTAGATAAATATAAGTAAAACTAGTATATATAGTATAAATCAAATACAAACAACCATGTTTATTTGAAGATAATTAAGAGGAAACAAAACAGAATAAAGACCAAGATAAAACTTTGCTTTCAAAATTATTTTGAATGTATAATTTGAACTATCATTAGAGACTTTGGCCTGCAGTTATACGAGTTCAAATAATTGAGTAAAAAATAGACTGTCTTATAATACCTCATTGTGAAATTGGGACAGATCATGAAAGTATCAATCATATTTTTATATAGGTACTGGCATTTATTGGAAACGGGACTCATGGTCATCACGTTTCAATTTGTTGCTTAGCAAGCCTGAAGAGGCTTCTTATAGTTGAAGAAGTAAAAGATTAGACTTAATATTCTTCAAGCCTTCATTTTTGCAGCCTTCACTAAAGAAAACACCACTTAAGAACCTAAATATAAAAAATGTAATATTAATTGTACCCAAAATGCATGTGTTTATTTTTAATCAGCTAGCAATGGCCTAATGTTACATCATTAACAGTAGTACCACGATTCTAATATTTTTTTGACTTTCAGTGAAAATCAAATGTTGCAATTTGTAGAAATTTATTTCTAAAATGGAAGCATCTGTAAAAAAAAACACGTGAAAATAATGACATAAAGAAAGAAAAGGGTGAAGGGAGTAAAGAGGTGTTAATTAAAAAAGTTGTGTAATTCAAAAATTACAAAATAAATAATACATAATAGTAATAAAGTCTAACATTTTACTCAATATAATCAGTTTAGTAAAACTAAAAATTAAGTACTGAAAATTATATAATACAATTTTTTTTTGTGTTTGAAAAATATAATTAGACCTTAAAGCAAATAATTTGAAAAAAACAAATGACGTGGGATTAGTAGAGAAGTCATTTGCAATGTACGAGAGGTATCCCATTCCATTGGTTTGCTTAGTGTTGAAGAGGTTGGTGGATAACATTTTGAAATGTATGCTCACGTATTTATAGTATTTTTACTGAATAAATGAATTCGGTTGGCTCTTTATTATGTAGTAAAATGTATACTCTTTAATTGCTCTCTTCTTTTGAATGTTATTAAAAAAAAAATCTATGAATGTTGTAAAAACAAATAATCATAAGGTGTGTCACTGATAAATTAATAATAAACTAATAAATATGTTATGATCTACAGGTCTTCAAGGGAATCTGTTGAAACTTTTTTAAAAGAACTTGATGAAATGTCATTTAGAATGGTGATGAATTAGAATTGCGGGTAACCTGAATGTTGATTTATCATATAGGGGCAGAGGGAACAATCCTATTTGAAAAGTGGTTAATTATTCTCTACCCCGATACTAAATTTTTCAGTGAGCTTAACCCAAATTAAAGTGAAATGGTTGTATTAAATATATATAAATCACTTATCTACTACTTTATAGCCTTTACTCATCTGAAATCATTTTAAATTAAAAGAAAAGTAAAATTATTCAAAATATCAAATATGTAAGAGCCAAATCTTCTGATGTGACTGCATTAGAAAGAGACATTGTTTTATACAAGATTTCTTTTTGTTGTCTAGGAAGTGTAATATGCTTATTTATGAAAGTATTGTCGTTAGACATTTAAAGTAAAGTATTAAGTTACGCTGGAGCCTATTTTTCTCTGTCTGTTTCCCGCAGTGAATAATAATTATAATTTGATTTAAATTAAAATGTAATCTTTCTGCCGTATGAATACTACCAAAAACTTAAATATTGAAAAAGCAATAAGGTTAACAACAAAAATTAAAGTATACTTAACCCATTATGGACCGTATCTTTTTTTGTTCGAATTTTTCAACGAAATTCATAAAACTGGCTAATATTGACCATCAGAAAACAGGAAAAATAATTTTAAAAATCTCTCTTAATTAGTTCAGCTGATAATTAGCGTTACCAAATGGTTACGCTGGGAAGACCAGGTACATTCATCATGGCATCAGCGTTACCATGTGGTAACGTTGGGTAGAAGAGGTGTTATTTATACAATAATATTTGTATCAATAATCATTTATTTTATAAAATATAAGTATGCCAATATAGTTTTTTATAATTTTAAGTATAATAAAATTATTTTTTATAGTAAAAACGTTGAAAACAAATAATGCATAGTCCAACTCGTAACTTACTGCACATGTGTATAACATGGGATTTGCATCTATCACTAGCACATCTTTTCCTCTTATTATCAGAAGTAGGGGTGACACTGTGATCCATCCGATATGATCGGATATTCTGGATTTATGGAACGCAGAGGGTCCTGGATGTCGTTTCACAGTAGCAAATCTGATTTTTTACTTTTTCACTGTTCCTAAACTTGTTAATATTTTTCTGTTTCTTCAACCAGGAGCTTCGAAACTGATTTTGTAAAAAATGGTTCTAACATCTGGGTTAGTGATTTGCCTGCATAGAGGTGAATGTTTGGCTCGGGGATTGTAGCTTTATTATATTCCAGAAATCTATTAAGGCTTACCGGTTTTTATTCTGTTGGATGTCCAGTCACTATCGAGTAAGTAGAAGTAAAGGTCGATTAGGAAAGAGATGATGAATTGGCAGCAGCACATTCCGCAAATGTGGCCCATCTCTTCAGGCTGTATGCTCTTTAAATCCGAAAAAATAAATAAGGCAATTCTGATAAATCGCTAAAACGGAAACTACCAATACAAACTTATAGCTAATAGCTGCCTTCCTGGCAAATAAAGTATAATATCGTGTTCATCTTCATTACACGATTCTTCTTCAGAATTAATTGCTGGGTCTGGAGGTTCTAAATTCACATCTACTTGCAAATCTCCCTCTTCTTCCCCAATATCACTCTGAAAAATGTCATAAGAGTCTTGTAAACTGACTCCAGGCTGAAAAAAGTATAAGTAGGGAAGTATAATTCTTAAAAAGTAGTATAATACAAAATATTAATTTTATAAATTGACTTTTGATACTGCTTTCCATCCCCAGGGTAACCATATGGTAACGAAGAGGACAACTATGAGTGCTATGCATAGCACCCCTTTTCCCAGCGTAACCATATGGTAACGTTCAAATTTAAACAGCTCTGTATTTATATAAATTATACTTAGGTTAAAGACACATACAATAATTGTTACACCTTTCTATAATAAAAATCTATAGGAGAAAAATAAATAAATAAATAAATAAATTACTTACCCTAATAAACCTTGTAGATAGTCGAGGTCTAAATTTTGCTCCATTTTCAAATTCACTTATGTATACAGTTGGGCACATAAAGATAAGCAGAAGGAAAAATTGTCTACTAGTTTATCAGTAAAAAAATGGCACCAGCGCATGGGTCAAAACAATTTCAAAATTGCCGTTACCATATGGTTACGGTGGTCCGTAATGGGTTAATATATATATATATATATATATATATATATATATATATATATATATATATATATATATATATTTTTATTTTTTTTATTTTTTTTTTTTTTTAAATGAAATATAACTTATTATTAGCTGATAGTAAACTGCCACTTAAGAGAGCTAGGAGCAGGGGAGATTAGCCACCTTTTTGATATCCAGGATAAACAGTATAGTTTCCTCTAGGCCTTTCTTATTTTGAGGATAGTATGATGCATACAAGGGTGAATAACCAGAGTATTTGGCTAATTATCATCTTATATCTTGTATTAATTCTCCGGTCCATATTGTTCCTCCCATTCTTTTTTTTTAAAAAAAAGAATATCATTATTTATACATTCCTTTGTCTGAATAACTTAAAGTCAGGGGGATGCTCAGTCCAGTGTACTTTGGGACAAAGGAATATCACACTTCTGTTTTTTATATGGTAAATAGCAGTCTGAAGAAGAACATTCCGTACACCTCATGTTTTTTTGTAAGAGGAGTAGCAATCTAAAGAAATAATGCCAATTCTCTTACTAGAAAATTTGATTTTATCGCCCACCTGCTGACAGTTAAAAGACATAATAAACTTACATAATTGGACTTCTAATGATCTAGACTACCACTATTATGGGTGGCAAACATTTTTGAACAATCATGATATCAATAGTGTCATCTACCTTTTAAAAATAGCTTGATGCCTATATGATCTGGCTTCAGTTGTTCAAAATATTAAAACTAATGCTAAATATAGCAAGCAGAAACCTTGGATGTTTCATTTCTTTCCATATATAGGAAAAGAGAAAAACCGAAATCTCTGTAAACACTACCTTGATACTAGAATGTGGCGATAAACATAAATAAACAGGTCAAGTGTGTGCTAGTCAGCCCACAGCGAGGGTCCGTAGGCCACACTATATAGTGTTTAACTGTAAAGTGTATAAACAGTGTTTTTTTAAAATGCTAAAAAGCTTACTTTGAACAATTCTAAGGGTCCGATATTCTCAAAACACACTCTGATAAGTATTTTTTTGTGACACTGAACCAGACTACAACCATATAAATACATCGAAAAGACCATAATTATAAAAAAAACTTTTTTTGTCAATAAAAAATAAAATAATACTTTTTTCGAAATTTCTAAAAAGTGGTATCTTTACTTTTGGTCGAAGAATGATCAGGAATTTTTTCAGATTTTTTGCACTTCACATAAGCGAGATAGAGGGGGGGGGGGACACGTTTCACACCCACTTCAAACTTGCCTACGCTCGCCCTATCAAAGTTATAACCAAAGAATTATATATTTTTCAGCTCGACGTACCCTTTCATATGATACCCCTCACGGTGTCGAAAAAAATGTAAAATTTTTAACCCTTAAGTTTTTTTACCCTAATTTTTTTGAAAAATATTTTTTCTAAGTCGCTATATTTTTAAAATATGTGGGTAGTTACAAGACATATACATGCCAAATTTCAATGTGATCGGACGAAAGGTGTAGCCGTGAGAGCATGCGACAGGACGGACGGACAGACACACGCAGGAAAATATAAGGGTCCTTGGTTTTGCCTGCGGACCCTAAAAATCACAGGGAAGTATTTGCGTCCAAGTACTTTTTAGGGTTTTGTAGATGATTAAGCATGCCCGTTATGTAATAATTATGATTTTTTGCTCCGGTCTCAAGGGTCCCGGGTTCGATCCCCCGGTAGGTCACAATGTTTCTCATCGCTAATAACGACTAGATAAATTAATATTTTCAAAACATTTCTATTGCTCCACCATAAGGTATAACCATGAATTATTTCGAAATTTTAGGACAACCCGTTACATAGTGGCTGTTGGGGGAGGGGGGGGGGGGTATTTTTGGGGCTATATATTGACTTAAAAAACCAAGAAAAAATGAAAAATTTAAAAAAGAAAATATATATATTTGAATCCTACTCTTCAGCAGCTTTAATTTGATACCAAACTCAAAATTTTTAAAAAATAAATTTTTTGGCGCACTAAAAATTTTCGCGCCCAAAATTGGCAATTTTTTAAAATTTAGGATGAACTCCCGGAATTTTCATCGCTCCACAATAAGGCATTAGCATGAATTATTTTGAAATTTTAGAACCAGCCGTTATATAGTGGTTGGGGGGGGGGGACATTTTTTGTATATATATATTTGCGTCCTACTCTTCAGCAGCTTTCATTTGATACCCAACTCAAAATTTAAAAAAATAAAATTTTTGGCGCACATCAAATTTTCGCGGATAAAATTGGCAATTTTTTAAAATTTAGGATGAACTCCCGGAATTTGCATCGCTCCACAATAAGGCATTAGCATGAATTATTTCGAAATTTTAGGACCAGCCGTTATATAGTGGTTGGGGGGAGGGGAATGTTTTTTGGGTATATTTTGATTTTTTTACCCAATAAGGAATGCAAAATTTAAAAAAAAAATCACAGGGAAGTACTTGCGTCCAAGTACTTTTTAGGGTTTTGTAGATGATTAAGCATACCCGTTATGAAATAATGATTTTTTTTCTTCGATCTCAAGGGTCCGGGTTCGATCCCCCGGGGGGTCACAATGTTTTTCATCAGTAATAACGACTAGATAAATTACATTTTTTCAGAACATTTTCATCGCTTCACCATAAGGTATAGCTATGAATTATTTTGAAATGTTAGGACCAGCAGTTATATAGTGGTTGGGGGGGGGTGGGGGGAATATTTTTGGGTATATTTTGATTTTTTTACCCAACTAGGAATGCAAAATTTAAAAAAGCATATATATATATATATGCGTCCTACTCTTCAGCAGCTTTCATTAGATACCCCACTCGAAAGTTAAAAAAAATATAAATTTTTGAGTTAAAACATTTTTGCGAATTGCGCATGCGCATATTTAATTTTGAACTTCTGTATATTTTTCCTGTGGTTGGGTCAAAAAGTTGCACCAGTGTATCAAATTTCAGCTCTTTAGCTTAAACGGTTCGGGCCCTATGAACCAAAGAGCGACGGACAGACGGACACATCACCCTCGGCATAAGAGTTTTGAGAAGTATCTACAAAACCCTAAAAACGAATAAATTGAAATGTCTTATCAGGGACTATAAGAATAAGTGTTGTATTGAAAAATTTAAAAATGCCTCTGACAATCCAAGAAAATTCTGTTAAAAATAAACTTATTACATGGTGAAACCAAAAACAAATTGAATAGTTAAGAACTGTTAGTCCAATAAATTTGATAAACATTACCTATCAAGGTTCAATAATCATCTTCGCTCTAAGGGAGAAAAACTAAAATAGATAATCTTACTAGATCGGTGAGTTAATATCGGAATTGGTATGTGTGAGAATTTTGATATTATTTGCAATCTTAATGTTTTTCTAATTTCAGAGTAATTAGAATTGGATAAGTACCAAGATTTAATGTTCCATTGGTATTAACTTTTTTCTTTTTTTTGCTCTTATTGCTATTCTTATATATTAATTATTCAATTGTAATTGTATATTTCTCTTATTTTTTTAAGCCTCCTACATATAGCTATAGATATAAATATTTATAACTATTTAGTTGTGCCCAATAAAGGCACATTCATTTTCATTATTATTATGATTCGCATCTGAACTAGATAATTTTTGCACAAGTTTTTGTTCCTCATCTAGCAGACGACTTTTAACAAAGTCCATTTTTAGAGACTCTACAGCTACAGTTTCTATAGCAGTCACTACAGTACTGTAGGCATCAGGTAGCGACAGCAATAGATAACATATTTCAGTAGTGCTGTCAATAGTTCCTCCTGCAGATTTGAGTTCTCTAACGTATGAAATTAAATTTTGAGAAATGATCCAAAAGACTTCCTTCAGTAAATTTAAATGTTATCAGTCTTCTTTGACTATACATGATTGTAGCAATGCCTTTTCTTTTGAAAGTATCTTCTAGTGCCTTCCACATTTCGTAAGCTGATTTTTTATCTTTAATATAACCAAGATGACTATCAGCTATACAAGTAGTTATTAGTGACATGCACCTATGATCAGTTTTAATTAAATTAACAGTTTTCTTACTACTTTTTCTTCTTGAAGACGAGCTTTCTTCATCTTCTTCAAGCAAAGAAATTGGTTCCTCAATGCATTGGATACATTCATTTTCTGCCAATAGCATTTTTACTCTAAACTTCCAATTGTCAAAGTTTTTACCACAGAATGGAGTTATGTTCCTCTCTTTCTGCATTTTGTGAGCTATTTGAGGACTATTCTTAGATTTAAAAGCAATGTAGAACTGAGTTTTTATTTTTAATTTGAAGTTATAATTTTTTTTTTTTTTTGAAAATTATACCTGATCTGATTATACTTTTTGTATCTTTTAATCGTTGAGTTTAAGGTGAATGAGGGATTGGCCCATTGCACCCTAGCTTGCTGGGGGGGCTGCCTCCTTGAAGCTTGCAAGCCAAGCTCCTCCTTACTTCAAGATGTAGACCTACATCTTAATAATCTTATAACTACATCGTAATAACACCTGTGTTATTACCATCTCTACTGCCTGAGACGGTTTAAGCCCAAATTCAGGTTGTAAGGAGTTCCCTCCTCCTTTTGCAACACGGGCTTGGGACCGGCTTCGGCGGAGTTCTTTAAACCTGCTAACCTTAGCTCTGGAAAGAAGAAAAATGAAGATTAGCCTTCACAAAACTAAGACAATGCTTATATCAAGGCAAGCCAAACATCATTCAATTAGAGCCAAGGGAAAACGTTTGGAACAGGTTACAGAATTCACTTATTTAGGAGTTTCTATTAGTCAAGACGGAAAGTGTGCTCAAGAATTAAATGCTCGCATCACAAAAGCAGGCAATTTATTTAATGCGATAAACAGAAGGTTTCTAAGTAAGAAAGAAGTATCAGAAAAGACTAAATTAATTGCCTACAAAACAATTTACACCCCCATACTAACATACGGATGTGAATCATGGGCGTTAACCTCAAGAAAAGAAAGTCGTATTCAAGCGGCTGAGATGAGGTTCCTAAGGAAAGTTGCTGGCAAAACTAGGAGGGATCGCGTTAGAAATACCACGATCCGAGCCTCCATGAACATTGAGCTTCTCTCAGACAAGATAAGGCATGTCCAACTAAGGTGGTTTGGCCACACTCAAAGAATGGAAGAAGAGAGGTACCCCAAGCAAGTGTTAGAAGCCCGATGTCAAGCAACTCGGCCGCGAGGTCGAAGAACAACGACTTGGGCTGACAACATCAACTCTCACCTGAGTGCCCAACATACGACATGGTCCAGAGCTGTGGCAATTTCTAATGATAGAGCAGCCTGGAAGTCCTTTTGTAACGCCTCTACACCGCAGGGTAGAAGAGGCTTGGATTAAGTAAGTAAGTGATTATACTTCGTAAATTTTGTGGAACTGGGCTCCCATAACCTGTTAATGATACCATGAGAAGACACTGTCATACTTTATATTTAAGCAAAGATTTTCTTTTATAACACACATCAAATATAAAAATATTAATAATAAATAATCTGACATTTAACAGATACACATTTAAAAATATTTTATTTGTTTATTTCATTAATAACTAAAGATTATGGAAAAATATTTTTACAACAAGCGAGCGTAGCGAGCCTGCAATAATTTTATTAAATAAAGATTATGTAGAAACGCTGTATAAACAGGCGAGCGTAGCGAGCCTGCATTAATATTATTAAATAAAGATCATGGACAAATAATTTTATAACAGGCGAGCATAGCGAGCCTGCAATAATTTTATTAAATAAAGATTATGTAGAAACGCTGTATAAACAGGCGAGCGTAGCGAGCCTGCAATAATATTTCTAAATAAAGATTATGTAGAATCGCTGTAACATCAGGCGAGCGTAGCGAGCCTGCAGTCATATTATTAAATAAATATTATGTACAAATGGTGTATAACCAGGCGAGCGTAGCGAGCCTGAAATAATATTTTTAAATAAAGATTATGTAGAAACGCTGTATAAACAGGCGAGCGTAGCGAGCCTGCAATAATATTATTAAATAAAGATTATAGTAGAAACGCTGTATAAACAGGCGAGTGTAGCGAGCCTGCAATAATATTTCTAAATAAAGATTATGTAGAATCGCTGTAACATCAGGCGAGCGTAGCGAGCCTGCAGTCATATTTCTAAATAAAGATTATGTAGAATCGCTGTAACATCAGGCGAGCGTAGCGAGCCTGCAGTCATATTATTAAATAAATATTATGTACAAAAGCTGAATAACCAGGGGAGCGTAGCAAGCCTGCAGTAATATTATTAAATAAATATTATGTACAAATGGTGAATAACCAGGCGAGCGTAGCGAGCCTGAAATAATATTTTTAAATAAAGATTATGGAAAAATAATTTTACAACAAACAATCATTTAATTAATGAATTATGTAGGTAGGTTAAAGATTACGTAGGTAAAAACAGGTGAACGTGGGTGGTGAGCCCTTCATAACTTTATTAAATAAGGATTATGTACAGATGAAAGGAAAACAGTTTTAGCTACCGAGAATTTGTGAATTAATACGAAATTAAATTCGGCTCACAGCATCTCGGTTTCGTTTGACAATTTTAAATTTTAAGAATGGGGCCAATAATAAAAACAATTAAAGAGGAAGTTGTAATCAGCATGCCATGCCATACATTGTTTTATATGGTTTTATGAGTAGCAAATGAATATGTAACTATTTTTACAAAAGTTTTGCAACAAATGTGATCGAGATGAGGGTGTTAAAAAGTAATCTTATTCTTATATGTTGTGTTACGTAAAATAATTTTAAAGCTCTTTTTAGGTTGAATAAGAATATGTTAGGTTTTCAACGAAAAATTATCTTGGTAGAGAACATAGTATGGGTGATATAAGACCACAATCTACGCGAGTTCTTTATGCGCCGCATCATTAGTGTTTAATATCATTTAGTATTTTGTAAAGGTTACTGTGAGAAGGGTTGTTGGTTCTGTCCAAGTCATTCTGTTTGAGTGTTTAGAGGAAGATTAGGCTAAGCTTTGTCATATGGTTGTCAAGCATGCAACACTGAAATGTAGATATATTGATCATATTATAGGCGTTCCTAAGTGTGTACTAACATCTTACAATTACTTATAGTCGATTCAAGTATGGTCTCTGCGTATTTGTCTATCGTTATAAAGATCTGTTTAACTTAGCTAAGCCAAAAGTATTTAACTTTGTTTCTAGGCACAGAATACAAAAACAAAAGAAGGTTTATACTCATTTTTACTAGATGTTTGTCAATATGTTGTGCATCTACTTAACTGTCTTTTTTAGTGCTGCAAATGAAATTCCTGTCCAACTTCATACTGTAGGGTATTTTGTTTAATATTAGTGGGTATTAGTATATAGAGCTGTGATTTTTGTTCACTAGGTAAGTTCCAAATTGAGTCATTTTAATTTTAAACAAAAAAGAAAATCAAAAAATCATATATACCTGATCTGATTATACTTTTTGTATCTTTTAATCGTTGAGTTTAAGGTGAATGAGGGATTGGCCCATTGCACCCTAGCTTGCTGGGGGGGCTGCCTCCTTGAAGCTTGCAAGCCAAGCTCCTCCTTACTTCAAGATGTAGACCTACATCTTAATAATCTTATAACTACATCGTAATAACACCTGTGTTATTACCATCTCTACTGCCTGAGACGGTTTAAGCCCAAATTCAGGTTGTAAGGAGTTCCCTCCTCCTTTTGCAACACGGGCTTGGGACCGGCTTCGGCGGAGTTCTTTAAACCTGCTAACCTTAGCTCTGGAAAGAAGAAAAATGAAGATTAGCCTTCACAAAACTAAGACAATGCTTATATCAAGGCAAGCCAAACATCATTCAATTAGAGCCAAGGGAAAACGTTTGGAACAGGTTACAGAATTCACTTATTTAGGAGTTTCTATTAGTCAAGACGGAAAGTGTGCTCAAGAATTAAATGCTCGCATCACAAAAGCAGGCAATTTATTTAATGCGATAAACAGAAGGTTTCTAAGTAAGAAAGAAGTATCAGAAAAGACTAAATTAATTGCCTACAAAACAATTTACACCCCCATACTAACATACGGATGTGAATCATGGGCGTTAACCTCAAGAAAAGAAAGTCGTATTCAAGCGGCTGAGATGAGGTTCCTAAGGAAAGTTGCTGGCAAAACTAGGAGGGATCGCGTTAGAAATACCACGATCCGAGCCTCCATGAACATTGAGCTTCTCTCAGACAAGATAAGGCATGTCCAACTAAGGTGGTTTGGCCACACTCAAAGAATGGAAGAAGAGAGGTACCCCAAGCAAGTGTTAGAAGCCCGATGTCAAGCAACTCGGCCGCGAGGTCGAAGAACAACGACTTGGGCTGACAACATCAACTCTCACCTGAGTGCCCAACATACGACATGGTCCAGAGCTGTGGCAATTTCTAATGATAGAGCAGCCTGGAAGTCCTTTTGTAACGCCTCTACACCGCAGGGTAGAAGAGGCTTGGATTAAGTAAGTAAGTGATTATACTTCGTAAATTTTGTGGAACTGGGCTCCCATAACCTGTTAATGATACCATGAGAAGACACTGTCATACTTTATATTTAAGCAAAGATTTTCTTTTATAACACACATCAAATATAAAAATATTAATAATAAATAATCTGACATTTAACAGATACACATTTAAAAATATTTTATTTGTTTATTTCATTAATAACTAAAGATTATGGAAAAATATTTTTACAACAAGCGAGCGTAGCGAGCCTGCAATAATTTTATTAAATAAAGATTATGTAGAAACGCTGTATAAACAGGCGAGCGTAGCGAGCCTGCATTAATATTATTAAATAAAGATCATGGACAAATAATTTTATAACAGGCGAGCATAGCGAGCCTGCAATAATTTTATTAAATAAAGATTATGTAGAAACGCTGTATAAACAGGCGAGCGTAGCGAGCCTGCAATAATATTTCTAAATAAAGATTATGTAGAATCGCTGTAACATCAGGCGAGCGTAGCGAGCCTGCAGTCATATTATTAAATAAATATTATGTACAAATGGTGTATAACCAGGCGAGCGTAGCGAGCCTGAAATAATATTTTTAAATAAAGATTATGTAGAAACGCTGTATAAACAGGCGAGCGTAGCGAGCCTGCAATAATATTATTAAATAAAGATTATAGTAGAAACGCTGTATAAACAGGCGAGTGTAGCGAGCCTGCAATAATATTTCTAAATAAAGATTATGTAGAATCGCTGTAACATCAGGCGAGCGTAGCGAGCCTGCAGTCATATTTCTAAATAAAGATTATGTAGAATCGCTGTAACATCAGGCGAGCGTAGCGAGCCTGCAGTCATATTATTAAATAAATATTATGTACAAAAGCTGAATAACCAGGGGAGCGTAGCAAGCCTGCAGTAATATTATTAAATAAATATTATGTACAAATGGTGAATAACCAGGCGAGCGTAGCGAGCCTGAAATAATATTTTTAAATAAAGATTATGGAAAAATAATTTTACAACAAACAATCATTTAATTAATGAATTATGTAGGTAGGTTAAAGATTACGTAGGTAAAAACAGGTGAACGTGGGTGGTGAGCCCTTCATAACTTTATTAAATAAGGATTATGTACAGATGAAAGGAAAACAGTTTTAGCTACCGAGAATTTGTGAATTAATACGAAATTAAATTCGGCTCACAGCATCTCGGTTTCGTTTGACAATTTTAAATTTTAAGAATGGGGCCAATAATAAAAACAATTAAAGAGGAAGTTGTAATCAGCATGCCATGCCATACATTGTTTTATATGGTTTTATGAGTAGCAAATGAATATGTAACTATTTTTACAAAAGTTTTGCAACAAATGTGATCGAGATGAGGGTGTTAAAAAGTAATCTTATTCTTATATGTTGTGTTACGTAAAATAATTTTAAAGCTCTTTTTAGGTTGAATAAGAATATGTTAGGTTTTCAACGAAAAATTATCTTGGTAGAGAACATAGTATGGGTGATATAAGACCACAATCTACGCGAGTTCTTTATGCGCCGCATCATTAGTGTTTAATATCATTTAGTATTTTGTAAAGGTTACTGTGAGAAGGGTTGTTGGTTCTGTCCAAGTCATTCTGTTTGAGTGTTTAGAGGAAGATTAGGCTAAGCTTTGTCATATGGTTGTCAAGCATGCAACACTGAAATGTAGATATATTGATCATATTATAGGCGTTCCTAAGTGTGTACTAACATCTTACAATTACTTATAGTCGATTCAAGTATGGTCTCTGCGTATTTGTCTATCGTTATAAAGATCTGTTTAACTTAGCTAAGCCAAAAGTATTTAACTTTGTTTCTAGGCACAGAATACAAAAACAAAAGAAGGTTTATACTCATTTTTACTAGATGTTTGTCAATATGTTGTGCATCTACTTAACTGTCTTTTTTAGTGCTGCAAATGAAATTCCTGTCCAACTTCATACTGTAGGGTATTTTGTTTAATATTAGTGGGTATTAGTATATAGAGCTGTGATTTTTGTTCACTAGGTAAGTTCCAAATTGAGTCATTTTAATTTTAAACAAAAAAGAAAATCAAAAAATCAAAAAGAAAATAATAAGAGAACATTATTTTTCAGAATTATGAGAATCTTACTGCACGTTCAAAACATTACAACAGGTGTTTACTTACCGTTTTCTAGGAAATGTTCTTAAGAGCACAACAAAGTGAATAAAATAACTGAAGTATTATTTATGTTAGGATCGTGGAATGTATTTAACAATACCAACATTAAAAAAGATATTGTTTATATGCTTTAACATAAAAATATCACAAACACAAAAATAGAAAGGTAGGTTATTGCAACTTGAGTGGTTTTAATTCTAGTTTCTAGGAATGCCCGCTTCAACTAAACAGCGCTAGTTAATAGTTAATAAAATAAACAAAACAATGTGATAAGAAGATCATTTTGTTTACTTTATTGGCTGCCGGCTGGCAAAATATGTTTAA
Organism: Gerris lacustris; assembly: GCA_951217055.1. Lineage (NCBI taxonomy): Eukaryota > Metazoa > Arthropoda > Insecta > Hemiptera > Gerridae > Gerris > Gerris lacustris. The sequence goes on along the minus strand of CATNVA010000055.1, from coordinate 39,853 downwards.
GGCATTGGCGATATTATAATATGTAATATATTAAAACGTAAAAGCATTTATACATTTAGGACGTTAAGTCTGATTTACACATAATGACTTATCTTATCAGATGTCTCTTTCGATCAGACTACACGTACAATAAGTCATACAATCTATGCAGGTCACTACACAATTCCTTGGCGTTCAATTTACCTTCCGATTCAAGTTTGTACGAGCGTTATGCGAGGACCTATAACACTGATTAAAGCCTCAATTACATGGAGCAAGTTTACACGCTACTCAAGAGTAAAGTTAAACGCCGGGCTACTTCACTCACTCGTGTAATTGAGGCTAAACGAACTTGCCTCGTGCATTGATAGAAATTTATACCAAATACTAACTAAATCGGTCAACCATTCCTTAAATTAAGGACGTAGGTATATGTATGTAAAAAGATGAGACAACGGACTACTAAAGATCAAACAATAAGTTGGAAGGCCTCGTCAAAACAAAATTAATAAGTTTTGTCAGAGTAGACAATAGGCGTAATATAAGTCGCGTGAGGTATAAACCAGGCTAAATAGCGGAAAGGAAGAGGTTGAGATAAGACATTAAGTCAGAAGAGGATGTCCAATAAATCAGCGTCATTATATTAAATTGTGTCAAGGAAAAGGCATTCAGAGAGTTTCCGACGATATATTTTTACTTTTCGTTTCGGATCTGATCTCCGATCTCCTAGTAAATGAAAGTGTGCAGAAAATATGGTCTCAACTGAATTCTCAAAATACGATATATATATTACATGTATACATTGCTAGGTGATTAAAATTAGCACATGCATTTTAGGTACAATTAATATGACATTTTTTGATAGTATTTAGATTCTTAAATGGTGTTTTATTTAGTGAAGGCTGCATTTTGAAGAATATTTATATCAATGTTTCACTTCTTCAACTGGACTCTTAAGGCTTGCTGAGCAATAACGTGATGACCAATAAACGCCAGAAGCTATATAAAAATATGATCGATACTTTCATGATCTGTCCTGATTTGACAATGAGGATCAATGAGGAGATATAAGAAAGTCTATTTTTTTCTTTTGACGTTAACGAAACACTGAAATAATTACATATTACTTAATTACTTGTATTACTACAGGCCAATAATGTTTCTACTGCGATGGTTCAAATTATACATTCAAGAAAAATTTGAAGGCAAAGTCTCACCTATTGGTCTTCATTCTGTTTTGTTTCCTCAAAATTATTTAGATACATGGTTGTTTGTATTTGATGAAGGTATTTACATGTTTTATTTATATTTATCTAATTACTTCAGTATATTTTCTTATTTTAAAATAAAAAAGTTAATATGTGGTGTAAACAAACTATCAAAATTTCTTGAGCGAGTGGTGTGAAGGATGTAGGGTTAATAAAAAGAAAATAAAAGAACCAAATTGCTCAGAAAGTTGAAATTAGAATGGGACCAATGATGGGCTAATTGTGATCTACAGTTTAAATAATTTGGTAAAGCCTGATATGTGGTTTTTAAGTTACGGTGGTTCGCTAAATTGCTAAAACACAAGAGACCAAAAATGTTTCAAACGAATTTCAATCTGTAGTATTTTTGGCAAAGAACTGCGAGATATCTGTAGTTATGTTTAAAGAAAATAAGACTGGCGCAGAGGTGTTAAGTTTTTTGTTCAGAAAGAGCCACGCGATGCCTACTTGTCTTTTAAATAAAAGAACATCAGGTCCTACGATCTTCACTCCCATTCAAAGAAAAAGAGAGGTGAGGTTATATGTAAAAAGAAATTATAAATATATAAACAGAATAAGTCACAGGATAACATGGTTGTAAACAACTGCAAGAGCCATCTGATGACAAAGAATATTTGACAAGATATAGAGTATAGATTGATTTTTTAGGGTAAAAAGAGTGGGGAAAGTTATATTTATTAAGAAAGAGCCACGAGATGCCTATTTGTATTTTAAATGAAATAACCTTATGGTTCCACGACCTTGACTTGTATTTAGAAAAAGAGTGTCCTGATGTCTAATTATGTTTACAAAATATGTTTAAATCATTAATGCGAAGTTAGCTAGATCCGCATATCTCACCCACCCAAAAAACGGTTAAATTGTAAATTCGGAGTCAGCTATACCCGCATAACTCACCCTTTCGCTAATGAAATTCTCGCTTATACATTAACCTGGGTTTTTTCAACGGAATCGAATCACCCTTCATTTTATGCTGTTTGTTACGCCGGTACTGCATGAGCGTATTGCGGGCTCCCAAGTGCAAACATGTGCCCCAAGACATTCTCCAAAACCGAAAAAAATGTTCGTCTCATCGAATAGATGATGATAGAATCTTTTCCCGTCCTGAAATTCCAATTTAATTTTTGTACCTCTCGTTTACACGAGCGTTGCGCGCGAACTCTTGGACGGACCACGCTGTCCAACGAACTTAGCCTGAGTATTAGTAAGAGGAACATGAATACCAAATTTCAACTAAATCGGTCAACTTTTACTCAAGTTATCGTCACACGCGTAAGCGTTACTGACAGACAGACAGACAAGATGCATATTTCGTTGAATGTAATAAGCTCGCTTACGCTCGCTTCAATTATATATAAACAAATGGCACGTTAGGAAAGAGTTAGGGAATACAAAACAACATAAGAAAATAAAAAACCTACATAAATATAACTACACTCTCTCTCTCTTTCTACATAATAACATTATCTTAAATTAAACTCGCATCTAATTTTGCCGTTTCAGTTATTAAATATTTACAGGAACAGTGCCGCGCCGTTCTAACTTTTTGATTAATTTTATCGAGGTATTTTTATTTCTTAAACTGATCTTTTCTTTGTGTACTAGAGCGCGAGGAAGCTATGTGCCACACTAATTGGCAGAGTATTTTATTGCAAGGAAAATTAGTTTATTTTGTCACAAACATTAAAGAGGTGTATAATTTCATATCAGGAAGGTTTTGGGTTGATTGTTACAACACCATTAAACATAATAGTTAATTATACTCATGTAATGTTAATTATACATGAGTTAATCATACTCATGTACTACCATGTACTATGCTAGTTCATGCATTGTACATGCTTTAAGTTATGACTTTAAAGAGCTTGTGAGAAATAAGAGTATAATGGGTTTTTATGTTGGGTAATTCATCAAGAGATGTATCTGTTGTGTTTCAGGGAGCGAGATGAACTGCACCCTACGTGTTGACGACAAAGTTACTGTCAATGAATCATGCCATTGGATACACCACAACGCATCTGTCATCTACTTCGACCCAGAATATGACAGTAACATATTTCTCTCTTTAATTCTCTTTCATATCCATTTTTTTTTTTTTTTTTTTTTTTTTTTTCTTTTTTAAACAAGTTATTTATTGGCATAAGTAACAAAACATTCTTGTGTATACCGGAGCCATAATGTTATTTTGAGTGGGGATAGTTTGTGCATTTCATAATTTTTTTTCATATTTTGTAAAGGATTGGAGCTTTTGAATTACTTTTGTGGAAGGGTATATTGGATAATGTCGGAGTAAATATTGTCTCATTTATTTATTTATATATTTTGTTTTTATTTTATTTATTTATTTTGCTTCCGAGCTTACCAAAGGTAACGGAAGCATTGTGTTCACTTTTGAGAACGAAAAACTTTTATGCCTCCGATTTCAAAAATTCCAATACAGAAATCCGTTTCAGACATCAGGGAACATTTTTGGTCTCGTGTCTGTCTGTCTGTCTGTCGGTCTGTGTGTCCGCGAATTATGAAACGTGCGACGATAACTTGAGTAAATGTCGACCGATTTTGATGAAATTTGGTAGACATGTTCATTTTACCAATGCCCAGGACGAGTTCGTTGGACAACGTTATCCGTCCAAGCGTTCACGAGCAACGCTCGCGTAAACGTGAACTTTAAATTTAAAATTGGAATATGAGGTCGGGAAAAAAATCTAACTTCATCTTTTGAATGAGAAAAACTTTTTTTTCAAATACAATTTTTTAGTGAAACCAACAGAGACACCACTAAGAAGTGATAAAGATCGCTAAAACTATTAATAGTTTTTACAAAATATACAATATAACAATAAAGTAATATAAAAATAATTGTTATAGTACATGATAGGAAGCGAGGAAGCTATGTGCCACACTAATTGGCAGTCTATTTTTTTTTTAAATGGGAATTTTTTATTGGACTTTTGTTGGGATAGTTTGCAGGTTTTTAAATGGGTATCATAGGCAGTCTGTGGACTGACTTAATAGGGGGCCAACCTGGCATTTGCCTGGTAAATTGAGGGAAACCACAGAAAACCTCAATTAAGTTGGGCGGACCCCTATGTTTTCCCTAAGTAATATTTATTTTTTTAACTTTATTTCGTTTATGGGTTTTTGTTGGTGAGTGGACTCCAGATTTTTCAATTTTAGGCTAAGGGGAGTAATTAATTTCTTTTACGAATTTTAGTGTGAGTTTAATATTTTTTAAATTTGAGAATAGGATGGTCTTGATTTTCTCTTTATTCTCTTGGATTTCTTGGATTTTTAGTTCTTGGTATAATTTACTTCGTTCTAATTTGTATTTCGGACATTCCAATAGGATGTGAGTTACATTTTCTTCTTTTTCTGGACAGGTATAACATATTGGTGAATCACTTAGTCCTATCATATAGTTGTACTGAATGCATCGTGCATGGTAACTTCGTAATCTATTAATTTTGATTATATCTGAACGTGGTAGTTTTGTTTTCCAAAACCATGGTTTAAGTGGATTTTTTTTACTATTGACTTGAAATTTCTTGCTTTTTCTGGTTCTTCTTGTAGTTTTATATTAAATTTTCTAACATATTCTTTTTGGATATTGTTATGAGGTCTCTTGTTGGTATTTTTTTTCAGATTGTTGTGTAGGGGTTTTGGCAAGTTTGTCTGCTTCCTCGTTTCCTTCAATTCCTTGATGTGACTTGACCCATATAAAGTCTATTTCTTTATTGTTACTACGTTTTTATTAACTTGCATTTTTGTTTGTTTGTCCGGTACAAATCTGGCAATCGATTTCTAACTAACTTCCCGAATAGCTAGTATTGAAGTAATGTCATATCAACTTGTTGTGTCATTGTCATTATATTGTCAAAGTATTTATTAAAGTTTAGTTGGTTTTAGGAATCTATACGGTGGTACATGTTTTTGTATATTTAAACTAAAGCTTAACTCAATAGGTTATCGGTCCAGACACGTTTATTTAGTGAAAAGTTTTAAAGTTTAAAAGTGAAAGTTAAGTGACATTTAATTAAATTTTTCGGTTTGATCAAAATTAAATTAAAATAATTATGGAGTTTCCCAAAATTATGATTGAGAAATTAGAAGGGCAACAGAATTGGACAGACTGGAAGTTTCAGGTAAAAATTCAATTGCAAGCCTTTGGTGCAATAAAGGCTGTTGAAGGCAAGTTACAACGTCCTGAAAATCTTCCAAATGATGCTGCACCAGAAGAAATAGAGTTACAAGAAAAGAAAATAGCTGCACTTGACAAGGTTGAATACATGGCTCAAAATTTAATTGTTTCAAGTTTGTCATCTCAAGTTAGACACTTGATTAATATGTGTACAACAGCTGCTGAAATTTGGAATAAGCTTCACAGCATTTACGAGCAAAGGACTGAACAGAGGCAAGATCGTCTTTTCAATGAATTTTTCGGGTATAGAAAAATGGAAAAGTCTGAGAGTGTAGCTAAACACATGGCTAAATTAGAAAAATTATGGTTAGAATTACAGGATGAAACGTGGAAGGAAGATAAAGTTAAATTGCCTGACTCTTTATTTGTAAATCGAGTTATTAACACCCTTCCGGAAGATTATTTCGAATTTATTAATGCATGGGAGTCAATGCCTAAAACAGAGAGAACAGCAACTACTTTGAGAGAAAGACTTTGTGTAGTTGAGTTAAGATTTCAAGAAAGAAGTAATCAGGAAAACTCAAATCAAAATTCAAATGCTTTGGTTTCTAAACAAAGAAATTCAACAACAGTTCGTTATAATAAAAATTTTAACCATTCAAATTTAAATCAAAATAATTTAAAGTCAAGAAAATATCAAAACAATAATATAAATCAAAATCAATCAAATAGTAAGCTTTGTTATAAGTGTTCTAGCCCTAATCATTTAAAGTATGAGTGCCCTCAAAGAAGAAATCACGATGGAAAACCGAAAAGAAATTGGAACAATAATAAATCTGCTTCGGCATTTGTAGCAGACGTTAACTGTGATGAGAAGTATGATGTATTTATAATCGACTCAGGATCTACTCAGCATATGACTAGTCATAGAGAATGGTATAATACATATCAAGATTTTAAGAAACCACACAGTATTTTGGTTGGTAATGGTACTTTCATGGAAGCCTTGGGTAAAGGTGATATAGAAGTTAAAGTGTCAGTAAAAGGAAAATGGATCAGAAATACCATAACTAACGTTTGGTATGTACCACAAGCTAAGAAAAATTTGTTTTCTCGTATGTCAGTTGTAGAAAAAGAAATGACTGTCAAGTTTAGTAAAAATGATTGCGTAATTTTGAAAAACGGACACCTGATGGCTGAAGGTCAGAAAATCGATAGACTGTATGAATTGAGAGTAAAGGTGGTTCAACCTCAAGCTGCTCAAATAGCTACATCAACAATACAAGTTTGGCATGAACGTTTAGTACATCAAAACAAAAGGTATATTCAAAAATTTTTAAAATTTAATAATATTGATGTAAAACTAACAAATGAGTTTTGTGAAGGATGTGTCTATGGAAAGCAACACCGCCGCAGTTTTGGTACGCGTCAAAGAGCTACCAAACCTGGAGAGCTTGTTCATGCTGACCTATGTGGTCCAATGCAAAACACATCATTAGGTGGTGCAAAATATTTTCTGTGTTTTAAAGATGATTTTTCAAAATTTCGGTCGGTTTATTTTCTTAAATATAAATTTGAAGTAAAACAGAAAATAGAATATTTTATTTCAGAGGCAAAGGCAAATGGTCATCAAATCAAAGAGCTGTTGACGGATGGAGGATTAGAATTTAAAAATAAAGATGTAGAAGATATTCTAGAAAAAGCTGGTATCAAGCATAGAATTACTGTACCTTATGCACCAGAACAGAACGGAGCAGTTGAACGTGAGAATCGAACACTGGTAGAGGCTGCTAGATCTATGATATATGCAAAAGATCTACCGCTATATTTATGGGCAGAGGCTGTTAACACTGCTGCCTATGTTATTAATAGAACGGGGCCTACATCAATCAAGAATAAATCTCCATTAGAACTTTGGTCAGGTAAATCAGCTCCAATAGATCATATTAAAATTTTTGGAACTACTTGTTTTGTTCACATTCCAAAACAGAAGAGACAGAAACTGGATAGAAAAAGTGTAAAAGGATATTTGGTTGGATACTGTGGTAACAAAGATGGTTTCCGTGTATGGATACCTCATAAACGAGATGTTTATACAAGTAGAGATGTTATATTCAAGAATGAAGTAGCGTGCGTTGAAGAAAAACCGGAAAGAAAAGAAAAAGATGCTCTGAATAAGAAGAAACAAGAGGTAAATCTAGATAAAAGTGAAACAAAACCTGAAATATTAGAACTATCATTAAAACCAATAGTTAATGATGAAATTAATAATAAAAATATTCAAACATCTAGTTGTAAAGAAAATAATAATAGTGAGGATACAATAGAGAACTTAATAGAAGAAAATATATATATAATCATTTTGAAGATTCAGAAATTGAAGAATTAGACGTAGAGCATGAAATAGAAAATGATGTCTCAAGAAAACTAAGAGACAGATCAAAATTAAAGAAACCAGTTAGGTACGATGAATATGCTCAAAAGTTTTCAGAGAATGAAAAAGTCTCCAGAAAACTAAGAGACAGATCAAAATTGAAGAAACCGGTTAGGTATGATGAATATGCTGAAAAATCTAAAGTAAAAATGCCTGAAAAATATTACGAAAATGATGAATTTGCATGTCTAGGGGAAGACCTGACTGTGACCGAGGTATTGTCGTCTAAAGAATCTAAATTATGGAAAGAAGCGATGGATGATGAAATAAAATCTCTCTATGAAAATGGTACATGGCAACTAGTGGAACTGCCTAGGGGAAGAAAACCAATATCAAGCAAATGGGTTTTTAAAGTGAAAGAAAATCTAGATGGTTCAATAGCTAGGTACAAGGCAAGACTTGTTGCAAGAGGTTACTCGCAGAGAGAAGGTATAGATTACGGAGAGACTTTTTCACCAGTTGCTCGCTTCGATACTATTAGAACAATATTGGCTGTGGCAGCCAAATTAAAGTTAACATTAACACAGTTTGATGTTAAAACTGCGTTTCTGTACGGTAATTTGGAAGAAGAGATCTACATGAAACAACCTGAGGGTTATGATGACAACTCGGGGAGAGTATGTAAGCTAGTTAAAAGCCTTTACGGTTTAAAACAAGCTCCTCGTTGTTGGAATCATAAAATGGTTACACATCTCAAGAAAATTGGACTAGAGCAAAGTAAAAATGATGCTTGCTTATTTTCTAAGAGAGGAGGGAAGAAATTATGGCTTGCTCTTTACGTAGATGATGGTCTCGTAGTAAGTGAAGATGAAGAGAGCTGTGAAGAACTATTAGAGCTTCTGAAAACAGAATTCCAAATTACATCAGGACCTGTATCTAGTTATTTAGGTATGCAGGTCCAACAAGTTAAAGATGGTATATTTATACATCAAGAAGGTTACATAAAAAGAATGTTAGAGAAGTTTAATTTAGCTCAAGCTTTTCCCGTGTCTACACCAATAGAGAAAGGAATGCTGAACAGTGCTGAAAAAGGAAAATCAAAATCTTTAAGTCCTGAAGTTCCTTTTAGAACAGCAGTGGGGAAACTGTTGTACTTATCTATAGCTACAAGACCGGATATTGCTTTTGCTGTGAATACTTTGAGTCAAGGTTTATCAAACCCTACAAAAGAACACTGGGAAGTTTTGAAACGTGTCCTGAAGTACTTAAAGGGAACAGCTAAGTTAGGTATACTATACAAACAAGATGGAGGTGACTTAGAAGTTTACTCAGACGCAGACTATGCTTCAGACATCAGTACAAGAAGATCTGTATCTGGAGTAGTTTGTCTGTACAGTGGAGGAGCAGTAAGCTGGTTCAGTAGGAAACAAAAATGTGTGTCACTGTCTACTACTGAGTCAGAATTCATAGCAGCTAGTGAAGCTGGTAAAGAAGCAGTGTGGCTTACTAGAATACTTAAAGATATAACAGCAAGCAGTTCAACACCTACTATAAAAATTGATAATGCGAGTGCTGTTTAACTAGTTAAACATTCTGAATTCCATCAAAGAAGTAAGCACATTGATATAAGGTACTACTTCTTAAGAGAAAAGGTTCAAGAAGGAGTGCTTAATGTTGAACACGTTCCGGGAGAAGTACAAGTGGCAGATTTGCTAACCAAGCCACTAACTAGAGATAGGTTCAAGAGATTATCGCAATGTATTGGACTGACTACCATTCAAGTTGAAGGGGAAGTATTGAAGTAATGTCATATCAACTTGTTGTGTCATTGTCATTATATTGTCAAAGTATTTATTAAAGTTTAGTTGGTTTTAGGAATCTATACGGTGGTACATGTTTTTGTATATTTAAACTAAAGCTTAACTCAATAGCTAGACATTTGAAACTTTTAGCATAGCTCAGAGCACGATGACAATGCATTATTTTAATACTTTTAGCCATCTTTCAGCAGAATTTAATTAGTTTTCAACAAATTCTGCTGTGCGGAAAGTAAGTTCGGAAGAAATCCGCAAGTTATTTTATTTGTTTTGCCATATCCAATATTTACGCAATCTTCATTTTCACGGGTCTCAAATTTGTGATAGATAAACATTGAATGACAGCAATACAGGAAATATCGATTATATTATTTATTGATTTTATTATTTATATTATTTCAAATATATATCGATAGCATGCTTTAGATTTGTTGTTGGGAAGATCCGTTGTACAAAGATTTATCCTTTTATAGGTTTAAGATCATCTCTCTGGATGGTTGTCATTTATGTGAAGTAAATAAATTCGGAACTTTTTTTTTTTCACTAATATTATATATTATATAACAATAACAATTATATTATCAACATTACATACGATTCAACAGAAAATTTAAAAACGTAGTATATAAAAAGTTCTTTTTATCTTGAAATTATTCCTTCTTATTTCTGCTATATTGTTTAAAATATTCATGAAGATGTGATCCAAGTGTGCAGTGTATGAAATGTTGTCAAGTTTTTTAAGAACGCCCTGGTTGTCACACGCTATCGTGTATTTGTTATAGTTATTTTGTAATGTGTTAATGTATTCTAGAGCTTGTAAAATTGCTAAACTTTCTAATGTATATATGCTAGTATGTTGAGGGCATGAGTAGCCGATGCCTTGTTTTAATTGGGGGTCATAATAAGAATATCCTGTTAAATTTTGTTGTTTTGATCCGTCTGTAAATATAGTGTAAGTTTTTTGTGGATGTAATTTAGTGAGTTGATCTTCCAATGCAATGTTATTGTAAGGATAAGTAAGTTTGGCTATATATGTATTTGGTTTTTGATATAGATTTTCCCAATTAATTTGATGAATTGGTATATACTTTGATATAAGTAAGGTAATAGATTATTGTAGCTTTTGCTTAGTAAGGGGGTAGGTATATGTCGCCAGTATCTGTGTACTCTGTTTAGTTTGTTTGATAGTTCTGATATAGATTTGTATATAGTAGAGTATTGAGTGTATAATTTTAATAGTAGTTTGTCAGTTAGATGTTGTCGTCGATCAAATCGGTATCAAATGAAAGGTATTGAAGATTAGATTACAAATATATATACCACTTCGTAGATAAAGTGCGGTAAGCAACTCGTGCGAAAACTGCATTTTACTTTGCTCGTGTGGTTTTACTACTCTCGCTGTCGCTCGGGTGCAAACTCCACTCTCACATGCAAAATGCTACTTTCTGCACTAGACGCGTAATGTACTATTGTCTCGCGTCTGTTGTCGATTTTTCCGACAGTATGTTAGTGAACCACCTTATATTTAGAAGTATTTGTCTGATTCTAATGCAATTTTGGGATGGTACGTCAAAATTAGCTTATAGAAGTTCCTCTATCTCCTATCACTATCACATGCACTTACTTATACATATACACTTATGTGATTTGGCGCGAAAGTGATAAGGACGCAAATAAGTTGTGTGGCACAAAAATTAGAAACTATTATTATTTTAATCAAAAATTGTCGGAGAGATTTTAAGTTTACATTTTTTTTTTAAATGTAATGTTAGCGATATCTCCGTATCCAGACTACCTAATCTTAAATCTATCATTCCTTATCTATAAGCTTTTATTTAACTTGCAATGTTTGTACGAATCTTGCAACTGAATTTCAAAGTAGTTATCCTCAACCAATTGAATAGAAATTTTACATACACGTTTAGTTTGGAAATCAATGCATGGTTAGCTAAGTGACGTCACTCTAAATCCAAGATGGCGGACTAGTTTTTTTTTGAGCACGTAACAAAAATAATTATTCTTTTTTTTAAGAAGATTTTTATTATATTCCATAATTATATAATTCTATATTATGATTTTTCATTTTATAGTTTTAATAATTTATATTGTACTTATTAGATTATTTCTCTAGTGGCGGCTATTTCTGCAGAAGACTTGTAAAATATGTAAAAAATAAATAAAATTATTATTATTTCTTTTTTTTAATGTGGATGAAATTAAAAATATAAAGATAATAAACTAATTTATTGTGTACAAAATTGTTTATAGGGTATATATATATATATATATATATATATATATATATATATATATATATATATATATATATATATATATATGAGCTCATAGTTTTTGCCAAGTCTCCCACTGTCCGAGTAAGTTCTACTAGGTCCAATTTATCCAGTGAAGTAGTAGTAGTCTAGTACTTCCTACTAGTACGGGTAGACGAACCAATTGTTGTAACCTTGCAATTAGGCCATCACTTATCCATATTATCCTGATATCATTATTGAGAACATAGTATGGCTGATATAAAAGCACCATTTTACGCGAGTTCTTTATGCACCGCATCACTAGTTATAGTAAGAAGCTTGCTTTAATTATACGAATAATGATTTTCTTTTAATTTTGCCCTAACTCTGCTAGGTACAAACAGTTCGTTACTTTCAATTTTGAAAAATGTAAGGAACTTTGTTCCTACCGGGTGTCCCGCGACACCACACGTATTTTTTTCTTCAAGTTCTACAAATGCACTGTTTCTAAAATTTCTATTGGAATATGCTTTAGATTTAAACTTACCTAAACAAGGTCTTTCCCGGTAGAGATTAATAAATTACCCCAAAAATATTTATTTTCCCTAAATTTGACGAAATTATATTAAATAGACTGCCAATTAGTGTGGCACATAGCTTCCTCGCATCCTATCATGTACTTTATTGTTATATTTACATTAAAATTATTGTTATATTGTATATTGTGTAAAAACTATTAATAGTTTTAGCTTTAACACTTCATAGCGGTGTCGCTGTTGGTTTTACTAAAAAATTGTATTTGAAAAAAATTGTTTGTCTCATTGAATAGATGAAGATAGATTATTTTCCCGACCTAAAATTCCAATTTTAAAATTGAAGTTCACATTTACGCGAGAGTTGCTCGTGAACGCTTGGACAGATAACGTTGTCCAACGAACTCGTCCTGGGCATTGGTAAAATGAACATGTCTACCAAATTTCATCAAAATCGTTCGACATTTACTCAAGTTATCGTCGCACGTTTCGTTAATTCGCAGACACACAGACCGACATACAGACAGACACGGAACCAAAAATGTTCCCTGATGTCTGAAACGGATTTCTGTATTGGAATTTTTCAAATCGGAGGCATAAAAGTTTTTCGTTCTCAAAAGTGAACACAATGCTTCCGTTACCTTCGGTAAGCTCGGAAGCAAAATTACAGAACAAAAAAAAAAACTGAACAATTAACATATCACAATGCAATTGACTGAAATCAGATGCAATATCAATATTCAATTAACAAAAAAAGGTCACATAAAGTATCGAGCCGGTCGGAGACTAACCACACACATGCCAACTTAGTACGAGCTTGTCGGGTGCCTGGTAGGGCTCGCTTGTTGTACCGGCGAACCTCCAACCCTAACCCAACCTCGAGCCCTACCACGCACTCAGCCCCACAAACAGGCGAGCCGGTCGGCGCAACCAAGGTCACAGACCGGCTAGCCGACTGGTTCGACTGTGAATGGGGGCTTTTACACATTAATCTGAAAGTATTTGCTTAACTCAACGCTTAATTATCTATTTAAGCGTTACACTTACGCACTTTTACACTTTTACGTTTTCACGCGTTTACACTTACGCCTAAAGTTTTAGTTCTTAAATGAATAAATATCGAAACCGACCAAATATTACCACTTCCTCTCATTTGCACTTAAATAACTAGGCATCTCGTGGCTCTATCATTGAAGCGAGCGTATCGCAATAAAATACTGACTATTGAAATGTGTTGATCATGATGAATGTTATAGTTGAAGATAAGTGGAAGAGAGTAGTGTGGGGTAGAGTGGGGGTACTCGGTACCAAGCTTTACTTCCTAAACAAACCTACAGACCACACGACTCTAGGAATCTTAACCACCCGTCGCGTCGTAGCTTTTATACAATTATTATAAATGTATCACTTCATCACTGAAATACTACTGCTTGTATCAAGTTGAAATTTTACATATACTATTTTTAATTGTACTTTAGACGATGTACATAAAGTTTTATTAAAATCGTTACGTTAGAACGGAAGATATCGGTAAAAAGGTTGTTTTTTCTATTTTAAACGTTTAGGTCCGCTTTAATAGTTTTAGCGATCTTTATTAATTCATAGCAATGTCGTTGTTGGTTTTACTAAAAAATGTTATTTGCAAAAAAAAATGTTCGTCTCATCGAATAGGTGATGATAGAATTTTTTCCCGTCCTGAAATTCCAATTTTAAATTTTAAGCTCACGTTTACGCGAGCATTGCGCGCGAACTCTTGAACGGATCACGCTGTCCAACGAACTTAGCCAGAGTATTAGTAAAAGGAAGATGTATACCAAATTTCAACTAAATCGGTCAACTTTTACTCAAGTTATCGTCGGACACGTAAACGTTACACACAGACAGACAGACAGACAGACAGACAAGATGCATATTTCGTTGAATGTAAGAAGCTCGCTTACGGTCGCTTCAATTAAGTTTTTATTATTTTTTCAGGTCTTTACGACGTTCCTATAGGAGTGATGTTGGTGTTGTCGTTGTTCTACGGTACTATATCGGTGGTTGCAGTTGTTGGCAATTCCTTGGTTATGTGGATCGTTGCGACCTGTCGCCGCATGCAAAATCAAACTAACTACTTCATTGCCAACCTAGCCTTAGCAGATATTCTTATAGCATTGTTTGCTATACCTTTCCAGGTGAGTTTAAGTAAATAAAAAATATTAAACAATTATTTTGATATAATAACTTGTACGAGAATTAATTTATAATATCGAGGGTCCTATACAATAACGACCTAACTGCACATTTTGTAATTTTACAGAAGAGCAAAAAAAAAAATGTGCATTTTTCAAACTGTCATAAAATCTTACTGTTTCTCTAGAATTATAAACATTTGATCATATCAGCATTCGATTATGCTCTTTTGGATAATGCTTGTTACAAATAGAAGGACCCCAATATGGCCCCAAAGTTTATGAAAATGTTTTGCACTAACACGGTAGTAAGATAATAGACAGTAATTTTTAAAAATAACATAACTGTCTTTTATCTTACAAACGTTTTAGTGCAAAAAAGACATATTGAAAACTTTGGGGCCATATTGGTCCTTCAAACGTTAGTAAGGTAATAGACAGTAAATCCCACGTTTAAGTAAATAATGTTAATGTGATGGATATATTTATTTAAATTCAAAATAATTTTTGACTGTAAAATATTTTAAATTATATTTATGAAAATCAGAAAAACACTGAAGCAAAAAGAAATGAATAATTTAAACAGTTATTCTGAGTAAAAAAGTTAATAAACAAAAATACTAATAATTATAATGAGTCGTTTATATCACTTGTTGAAATAAATGAAAACACTGTACTTGTAAAATATAAGTTTATTGGTCTACCACAATTTTAATTTAAAACAAATAAGACCGGTTTTAGCCTCTTAAATACTAAGATATAAAAGTTTATAAGAATATAAAACAAATATAAAGTATGACGGCTATCTTCAGTGATTTATATTTTTAGTAAGGTGGCACATGGGTTTAGGACATAAGGTCGGGTGGGGAAGTTCGTGAAATTCGTGAAGAGTAGCGGGTGTGAAGGGTTTGCGATTGGATTAAGAGCTAGGGCAACCTTTTTTTAGATCCTAGTATCTTGTATAACTAAGTGTAGTCATTTTTCTTGCCTGAAGATTTCTTAGTACATACTTCCTCTTCACACATAGATAGAGCTCGGCTTGCCCTAGCTCATAATCCAATTGCAAACCCTTCACACCCGCTACTCTCCACGAATTCCACGAACTTCCCCTCCCGACCTTATGTCCTAAACCCTTGCCACCTTACCTTCTTGTCAGTCTAGAAATATAGGTCAAGATAGCCTTCATACTTTATATTTGTTTTTAGGGTCCGTAGGCAAAACTAAGGACCTTATATTTTCCTGCGTGTGTCTGTCCGTCCGTCCTCTCGCGTGCTCTCACGTCTACACCTTTCGTCCGATCACTTTGGAATTTGGCACGTATATGTCTTGTACCTGGCCACATATTTTAAAAATATAGCGACTCAAAAAAAATATTTTTCAAAAAAATTAGGGTAAAAAAACTTAAGGGTTAAAATTTTTTTATTTTTTTCGACACCGTGAGGGGTATCATATGAAAGGGTACGTCGAGCTGATTACAAAAATATATAATTATTTGGATATAACTTTGATAGGGCGAGTGTAGGCAAGTTTGAAGTGGGTGTGAAACGTGTCCCCCCCCCCCCCTTTGTGGATACTTTATAATTTTCATTTTTCTTAGTTATATTTTTGTTGATTTTTATTTAGTATATTTTGATTATTTCATTGTTTGTTTACAAATGTCAAAATATAAATATAGTTGATTGTCAGCTCTCAAACTGTTTAACACGCTTTTAATTGTAACTTAAGAACACGCATAATATATATAGTACTAAAGAGTACCAAACCCTCTATCTCGCTTATGTGAAGTGCAAAAAATCTGAAAAAATTCCTGAACATTCTTCCACCAAAAGTAAAGATACCACTTTTTGGAAATTTCGAGAAAAAAAATTATTTTATTTTTTATTGACAAATTACGTTTTTTTATAATTATGGTCTTTTCGATGTTTTTATATGGTTGTAGTCCGGTTCAGTGGCAAAAAATACTTTATCAGAGTGTGTTTTGAGAATATCAGACCCTTAGAATGGTTCAAAGTAAGCTTTTTAGCATTTAAAAAAAACACTGTTTGTACACTTTACAGTTAAACACTATATAGTGTGGCCTACGGACCCTCGCTGTGTGCTGACTAGCACACACTTGACCTGTTTATATATTCTTATAAACTGTTATATCTTAGTATTTATGAGACTGAAACCGGTCTGATTTGTTTTAAATTAAAATTGTGGTAGACCAATAAACTTATATTTTACAAGTACAGTGTTTTCATTTATTTCAACAAGTGATATAAACAACTCATTATGTTTGATTACCACAAAATCTCAGTCAATACAACGAACTTTCTAATAATTATTTTAATCTCTAAGATAAGTGGCAGTCCTGACTGACTGACATAGAACCAACGTACAGCAAAATTTGCTTAACCGAGAGACTTAGGTAGCCGGCTGAGAGACCGAGGTAGCCGGCTGTGCGTTCTATAGAACAACAGAAACAGGAATGTTCTCCAGCTCAAAGTGGAGTTCGGTCTTCACAGTAGAACTGGAGGCCATCCTACAAGCCCTAAAATCAGCAGCAAATCAAGGAGTAGCAGCAGCATCAATCTACACTGACTCGAAATCAGCTTTAATGACTTTAGGAAAATTGTACACCCAAAACTTGACAGTCATGAAAATAAGAAAATTAATCAAAGAATCTAATTTAAATGTAAGATTTTGTTGGATACCCTGCCACATAGGAATTTCTGGAAACGAGACTGCGGACATACTGGCAAAACAAGCAATAACTGAAGGACAACCTACAGACACGGAAATTACACCTAAAGACTTCGATAACTACGTTAAATCAAAAATGAAGAAGAAATAGCAACAAATTTGGACTCACACAACTAACAACAGAGACGTATAAAACCCCTAATTGTAAACTGGAACTCTTCATACAGGAAAAGACGGTACTCTGCCGACTGAGAATATATAGGACATACTAGACTAACTCACTACTACTTGTTTACTAGAGATAGGGAGATACCAAGATGTAGACTATGTGACGATACCTTGACTGTAGCACATCACCTGACTGACTGCCAAAAACTAGAGCAACTGAGAAGCTCACTTGACTTACCCGACAATCTAGCTGACAACCAGACCACAATAACTAAACTGATACTTAACTTACAAGACGCTGACCTTTACAAAGACATCTGAATTAATCAGTATTTTTGAATTGTTATAATCATGTTTTGTTATATAATAATTGTTATGTAATTTAAAAATTGTATGGGTGTAATTAACCTCTGTTGTTTAACACCCAAAAATTAACAATAAATAAACAGAATACCCAAAATTTTTACATATTATTTATTATTTACATATTAAATTAAAAAAAAAAACAGTTATGTTACAAAAATCAAACCAACCGCCTTCAATTAAAATAATACTCAGATTATGTTCTAGATTTTATAGTTTTCTACGCAAATATATTGTAGTGAGTACTGTAGAGGTGAGTCGGAAATAACGTAATAGTTCAAAATAACCTGTTATCGTAAGGCAACCGTTCCTCAAATAACCTAATATTTAAAATACCTGTTATCGAGTATCTCTTGTCTAATTCATAAATATTTCGACTGGCGTGGCGGCGGGAAGAAAGGGGTTCCTTATTCTAAGGGTACTGCAGTAGTTACAGCTGTAGCCTTGTTAGTTACAAGCGGCGGCACTGTAATCGCACTCTGCTCCTATGATACGATGCGTTATATTATTATAAATTTAACTTAACTGGAACGGCATTAATAACCCCTGAGGTATTAGGTTTTAATGAAGCGTTATATTATAACTATAACTCTTCATTACTTTACGTTACCAATTCAGTTCTGTTCTTTATTTCCGTTACCGTTCTCAGATTCCGTTTCCGTTATCTATACTGTTATGTTATGTTATTTCCATTCAAATAATGTTATATTACAATACAAAACAAAAACGGCAAAGATTTGCAAGATGTCGGTTGGGTAGAGGAGAAGTACTAGTAGAAGGGGTAGAAGCCTACTTGGAGTGCTCATCCCTTCCTCTGTCTAATTAGTAGTTTGGCTCCTAGTGTGAGTGTCTCTGCCTGCGGCGGACTAACGGTAATACCTCAGCTTAGAACCCAGATCCAGGTTTGCACTCCGGCCCCGCCCCCTACTTAACCCCCATACGTAACTACCCCCATACGTAACTAACATACGTATAATCTCCGGTTCTACTGGACCGATTTTTCTCAAACAACTTTTATTATAATAATATTATACGACTCTTTACGACTTCATCGCTGCAACTATTTTTGACTCATACTTATTACAAGCTATTATCGGTCTCAGAAAGGGCCCTATTTTTTGTTTTTTATTGCTTGTTAAATATGTTAAAAGGACCAAAAAATTTAAATAGATTAGATCTTTACAGCGATCCCACTCATCGGATTTCAAAGTTTTAATATTTGTATCATAGATAAACTCCAATGTTTGTTGAATTTTCAAGCTGCGTAGAATATCTTCACTATGAAATAAGTAGAATTTCATCAAAGGTATATTATTTCGACAATTTTTTTTTTGCTCATATAGACACTAATGGATCCCATTGCCCAAATAACCTATTCCAGTTACGTGTTACTTATCGAGAACGGGAACGTCATAACCAGTTACCATCAAATAACAGTTATTACCCACCTCTTCTGTACTGGTAGACAATTTAAATTAATTGAAAAGAAATGGTTAATTTTGACCACCGGTGGATCATGTTATGCAATAATAATATTTATTAAGACCATTAAAAGAAAAGGGTTTTTAATAATAATCATCAGCATTTAATATTTAATGTTTATATTTTTAACTGCTGGGAATTCTTAAAATATGCGGTATCAAACAAACAAGATACTCAATGTTTTTATCTCTTAACAAATCCAAGAAAAAAATCATCGGTCATCGTCAAACCAAATGAAGAGAAAAGAAATTACTAGGCCATTAATTTACTTACCAATATATATATATATATATATATATATATATATATATATATATATATATATATATATATATATATATATATATATATATATATATATATATATATATATATATATATATATATACAGAAAACAAACAAAACTCAGGTTTCGGTCACAAAAATCGTCTTTATGTTACAATCCCACAAGGGACCCCCCCCCCCCACAAGGGGGGCCCGGGTTCGGTTTTGTGACCGAAACCTGAGTTTTGTTTGTTTTCTGTTTATATTTACGGTCGAGAATTTATTCATATATATATATATATATATATATATATATATATATATATATATATATATATATATATATATATATATATATATATATATATATACTACTTGACAAGTTGCAGTACTTTTAATCTAATTCTTTGAGCGAATATCATATAAAATTGAATGTAAATGTTTTAAACAACCCGCCTGGTTTTCTTAATTTGACTCTTTTGAAGTTGTAAAAACGCTATCAATAAATGTCTAATTAATTCCTAGCAAGGCTTATCTCAACTCTTGAGTTGTCTTTACAGTAACGTTAAGGTTCTTTTTAACAACTCCATGATATTTCTTCCTATTACTATATTGGTGCTGCAATGCTAAAATTGGATTAATTTTAACAATACTTTTAGTTTCTGGATAGCACTTAGCTAAAGTTAATTTTTTTTACTTGTGACAAAGCTTGTAGTGCTAGTACCACGCCAGCATAGCGTAAATTCAAACTTAAAGTGCCTTAACACTACTGACTTTTTGTAAATACACTAATATTTTTTTCCGTGGATAAATGAACTAGAATGCTCAGAAACCGTTTGCTTGATTAAAGATAGAAAGTTGAAATTAGAAGTAGATAAGAGGGCTGCATTTCTAACTCTTATCTACTTTACTGAATTGATATTTTAAAACGTCTGTCTAGTAGCAGTAGTAGTCTAGTACTTCCTACGAGAACGGGTAGGACGAACCACTTGTTCGAACCTTGCAATTAGGCCATCACTTAGGCCCTTTTTACGCCCCGTGGTGGAGAGTTCCAGCTACTTCACACATCATACATTTGTACATAGTACCGCCGAAGCGAGTATGGTGTGGTCATTAGTAAGCTATATAAGCGTGCGTCAAAGCGTGGGGGAAGAGTCCCCATAAAGGGTGTCCCTCGCCCTGCTCCGTCCTCGAACCATAGATACAAATTACATCGTCATGACACGGATCGGACCCAGATCAAAGAGTGGGGGAAGAGTCCCCATAAAGGGTGTCCCTCGCCCTGCACCGTCCGCGAATCATTGATGCAATTCAGAGTATCATGGCACGGGATCGAACCCACGACCTCGAGTTGCCTCGACTTATTGATAGCTGAGCGAGCGCCCTAACACGCTCGGCTACCCTGGCTCCCTAACGTTTATCAAAATATAACCATTTGTTACAAGAAAAAAAC
This sequence comes from Gerris lacustris, assembly GCA_951217055.1. NCBI lineage: Eukaryota > Metazoa > Arthropoda > Insecta > Hemiptera > Gerridae > Gerris > Gerris lacustris. Next base: position 18,906 of record CATNVA010000055.1, on the reverse strand, counting down.
ATTGTTTAAAAATAGACTGTCTTGTTGTAGTTCCAGGCAGCTTTACTTCAGAGGTGGAATCTGCCAGACTTCATGTGTCCGTTCTGCCCTTTCGTGCAAGTGCTCAGTGTCAATGTTAGTATTTTCACCCTTACAGCTATCGCCATTGACAGACATCGAGCTATACATTATCCTTTAAGGTAAGCCTCAAGCTTTTCTTCTCCCAAAGAATGTAGTTTCATCATTTTGAGGTTGCAATCAATTATAAAATGAAGAAGTTGTTCAACTTGGCTGAAATGTTGTACATGTTACAAACGGGGGGAAAAATAAATTAAGTTAATAAATAAAAGCATAAAATCATCAAAGTAAACGAAACAGGACGCGAGGAAGCTAAGTGCCGTACTAATTAGTAGACTATTTATTACGACATGTCCCTAAAGACCAGAGAAAGACGATAAAACATACTACATTTCCTTATAAAAATTTACCGTTTCCGTTGCATGAACATACTTCATGGTTAAATAAACAGTCATATAATATATGTATTGTATATATACTGACTAAAATGAATAAATCTTGACTGTTTCTTGAATATTAAATAATGTTCTAGGGTTCTTTTTGCGTGACGTGACTTAGTGCAAGACTGGATGTTTTGTGGGAAACCGCATTCTTTACTTCACATGTCTAATGTTTTAGTGCGCTTCCGTCTAAACTGAGAGGAAAGCTACAACTGCTCGGTATTTGGATATTGGGAGCGGTGTTTGCTGCACCCATGGGTGTAGGTTTGAGAGTTGTGCAAGTTGAAGATCTGGACCCAGGTAATTTGATTTGTTTAATTTTATTGCACTTATACAAGAACCATACTATAACTTAAAGAGTCAATATTTTCATAATAAAAGGATCAATACAACCACTACCAGAACTAAAAATCGGACAAACTTTCTCATATACGAGGTCTAAATAATTACTCATCCCAGTGTTTTCCATCTGCAAGTTTTCGTATGTACGTTTAATTATTATTGAACATTTCATAAAAATAACTTCTCCTGGACGGGGAATCCGAGTTTTAAGCAATTTTCACAGTTTTTGGGGGGTTGTACCCCCAAATTTGGATTCAAAACTAATTTCTCGATTTCGCCTCAGAGTATGTTTCTTCTAAACATGTATGATAATTTTTTTTCAAAATCGGCCCAGTAGTTTAGGACAGACGACAGCCAGACATTTTTTGAAAACAACTTAGACAAAAAAAACTCAGGGGACCTCAAAACGTGTAATTCCATCAAAATCTCAAAACGAATTTTCGTGCTATTATAATTCTTTTTCTTTATATGAGAAAGTAAAAAAAAAGAAGAGGTAACATTTTTTTTTTTAATTTTAAGAGAAATAAAATTAAGGTGTTATATTTATCTTGGCTGGTAGACAGTATCAGTATAAAGGCGGAAATACACATGCTAGTAAAAAAGCATGCCAGAGGCGAGTTACAAGCACGTCAGTAGCTGGCATGCTGCAGACGCTGTGTACATTTGCCAGTGAAACAGCATGCTAGTATCAGTGACGGATCTAGGGGGGGGCAGGGGGGGCAGCCTGCCCCGGGCGCCGGGTTAGAGGGGGCGCCCGCGCCGAGCTAGCCTGTTTTTTATTTTTTTGTACTGCAAATAATAAAGTGCAAGTGCTAAAATTGGCGCAAAACGCCCCCAGAAAGGAAGCCAGACGAAATATTAAAAGTATTCCCTATTTAATTTCCATTTTTAATTTTTTGAACGATTTGACAAAGGGCGCCATTAGAACAAAAGATATTTGCAAAGTGTGTAGCTGTCATTGCTATAGTCTTACGTAGGGCGCCTTTGGAGCAAGGGCGCCAAGGAACATAATATTTGGAAAAATAATTGAATGGATTAATTTATTCCTTTTAAAGTTGACTAAATGAATTTGATAAAGGGCGCCATTAAAACAACGGATATTATCGAGGGCGCCAAGTATCAAGCAAGATTGAAAACCCATCTCAATTAATCCAGTAATTACTGAAATATTTATATATTCGCTAATTTGCATAGTGTGTAGCTGTAATTGTTATAGTCATACGTAGGGCGCCTTTGGAGCAAGGGCGCCAAGGAACATAATATTAGGAAAATAATTCAAATTGAATGGATTAATTTACACCTTTTAAAATCAACTAAATGAATTTGACAAAGGGCGCCATTAGAACAACAGATATTATCGAGGGCGCCCAGTATGAAACAAGATTGGAAACCCATCTCAATTAATCCAGTAATTACTGAAATATTTATATATTCGCTAAAATTTGCAAAGCGTGTAGCTGTTATTGTTATAGTCTTACGTAGGGCGCCTTTGGAGCGTGAGGAATCAGCAAGGACGCCAAGAAATAAAAAATGTTTGGAAAATAATGCAATTGAGATAATGAAACACCTATTATAGTTTACTAAATGAATTTGACGAAGGGTACCCTAGAGCAACAGGAAATCAGCAAGGGCGCAGCCGAAAAACCAAAAATGTTTGTAAATAAAATTAATATTTTATTTATGTAGTCGCTGCAGCTGTTACGTTTTGCAAAGGGCGCCTTTGGCGCAATAGAAATCTGCAGGGGTGCCAAAAATTAAAAATGTTTGGAACCCACAGTGAATTAATACATTAAAAGTCAAAACTGTATTTTTCAAAACCTTGTATACGTAATTTCACATTTGCCCATGCAATGAACTTAGACATATGATTTTTCAATTTTAATTTTTTGATGTGACTCCAAAATGGAAAATTTTTAAGAGGATTCGCAAAAAAAAGAAATATCTATTATACATATTCTGCATCTCGGTGGGGTGGGTGGTTTGAGCAGGTAAACGCGGTTAGGGGTATAAATCCGTCGGCGGTAAGACGGAGGAACTTGCTATGGTTGAGGAGATTAGAATAAGGATTTTATTACAATAGAATAATTCACAGAAAGGAAAGGATTACGCTTGGTAATGGGGAATTTCTAGTCACCTATTCGTGCAAATTATAGAGCAGGCTTTTCCCCATATGGCTAAGGAGGAAGGTCTCACGCAGTGGAAGAAGTTAAATAAAAAAAAAATCCTTAAGCTACAAAAAAAGTTTTTGTTCTTGGAAAACATTATAGGTTTCTCTAAATAAAGGAGGAATTGACAAAGAACTACAGGAACAAATACCGCAGGAAGAGAATCCCTGGAAATCAGTTTTAAATGCCGTTCTTGATGTAATTATGCATTTGGCCTATCAAGGCAGTGCTTTTCGAGGATCGCATGAAAGCCTTGACTTTGGTGATCCCATCAGTAGTGGAAAGTTCTTAAACAGCGTGACTTACTCTTCTCCTTAGAGTGACTTACTTTAAGCTCTTAAACAGCATTGACTTACTCTCTCGATACCACATCCCAACTACGTGAACACATAATCCGCCCAAAAAAAGGTCAGCTACTTTTCGAACAGTATCCAACGAGTTTTTGGATATCATTGCAACAAAAGTAAGAGGAAAAATTCTGACTGACTTAAGAGAAGCAAAGTATTTCTCTGTCATGTTTGACTGTACCCCTAATGTTAGCCACTTGGAGCAGATGTCTCAAGTCACAAGGTAAGTAAACTTAAGTGCGGGCCAGAGATTTGCGAGAATTTCATTGATTTCTTTCACAGTTATTGAGAAGACGGGTGGCACTTTCTGAAGTAATAACCAAAAAAATCAAAAGTTATGGTTTGGTTTTAAAAACTGTAGAGGGCAGCTATATGACAATGGTGCTAACATGGCTAGAAAGTCGAAGGTGTTCACACCCGTTTGCAGAAAAATAAAAATAATGATCTTGCTTACTTCGTACCCTGTGCTGGGCATTCACTAAAATTAATTGGGGTCAATCCTGCGAGTGTCACTCATGAAGCAGAAACTAACTTTGGAGTTTTAAATTGTCTTTATTCATTCTTAGCAGCATCAACTAATAATTGGGGAAGTTTTGCTCAAAAACATACCTATCTCTCTCAAGCTACAGAGCGGAACTAGGTGGTCAACAAAGCGGAAGCTGTAATAGTTATTTACAAGCATCTTGGAGGAATTATTACTGCTTTAAAGTATATGGTAGCATGTTTGACTTCAAGTTCTGAAACAAAACCAGAAGCTAGGAGTCTTTTAAAAAGTATTAGCACTTTTGAATATGAAATATTTTCTTGCTTCTGGTTCAAGGAGCTAACTAGGGACATTGTCAACAAACTCCTCCAGAAAAAATATATCTCAATTGGTCAATCAGTTCTCCACATTTACCACCTTATAAAGGAGAAAACTGGGGAAAATAATGCAAGAGATGCAGTCACTGAAGCTAAGACCATAGCTGAAGGCCTTAACATAGATCATCAATTTAAAGAGGTGCGTAAACGAAAAATAGAAAAGGATAGCTGATGAAATAAGTAAAGAGGAAAGTATTGAATGGACACCAGAGACGAGGTTTCAAATAATGCTTCTTCAAATAATAGACCACATCCTAAGTTCTCTCTAAGGATTAGAAGGGTAAATCTTACAGCGTGAAAGGCAAATATGTAGGATTGAGGGAAGAGTATGACGTTAAGAAGGCAATAGAATAATTCAAATTTAAATTTCTCCAAAGATGTTGTGTTTTTCAATTAGGGAATAATTGTTTTGAGGGAGGGGTAGCTTTATGGATAATATGACTGGCTAATAACATTTACACGGTGACAATATCACCGTCAATTGGATTTTTTTTCTCTTTTTTTCACGTCATAAAAAAATGGAGACCGGGGGGGGGCGCCGAAAAAAAATTCTGGCCCCGGGCGCCAGAAAGCCTAGATCCGTCACTGGCTAGTATCATCCGGATGATCGGTCTTGTGCGAGCTACTAGCACATGACAATACACATTCCAGTCAGAGTTCTAGTTTTGAAATATAGGCAATCGTTTCTTGCCTTCTTTTAGCCGGAATAAATTATGAAATAATTGTATTGGATTTAATAAATTTTGATAGATTTATTAATTGTTTCAATGTACCTTATGAATGTATCGGTGCAACCAGATTGTTCTGTTACTTGCAAAGAACTGTGTTTTAAAACATTTGAAAAATAATAAAAAGACACGAAGAGTGTGGGTAAAGATTGGATCGCTAGAAGGGAATTAGGTACATGGACACATGGAGCGAGTCAGTGCCTACTAAATGAAATGCGGTTCGGGGACGTTAATGGTTTTAGGAATCAATTGCGAATGCTTCCGGAGAAAGTTGATGAGTTGTTGTCAGACACACGCGAAAGGAAGGAACGCAACTGAAGACTGAAGGGCTGAGGGAGATTCGTGCTAGCTACCAACCTTGCGCTGGCATGCCTGTTTACACGTGCCTTATCAGTTCCCCCTCCCCTCGACTTGTGCCACTGGCAAGACAAAAATCAAACCTCGTGCGATTTACTCGCATGCTTTTTACTCGCATGCTATTTGATGTATACACATGCCAGTAGCTCTCAGCTGCGAGCTACTCGTATGTTTTTGTGCGAGTAACTAGCATGTGTATTTCCGCCTTAAAGCCTCGTTCACACGATGACATTAAATGTCTCGACATTCAATGCCGCGACATTAGTGTCGCCGAGTGTCGTCGTATGAACAGTAAATGTCATGGCACTAAACGCACTACAACTTGACACTGAGTGTCAAGCAGTGTCACGGCATTAAATGTCGCGACATTAGTGTCATCGTGTGAACGAGACTTAAGACATTTTTGTTTTCAGCTGGAAGAGTTGTCAAGAAGCCGTTCTGCATAAATGAAGGCTTGTCAGACGAAAAGATGCAAATCTACCGGCTGGTATTATTCCTGGTTCAATACGTCACTCCATTGTCAGTAATTTCCTTCGTATACGCAAGAATGGCTCACACTCTATGGGGATCCTGGGTGCCTGGCAACGCTACAATCCACAGGGATTCCAACCTCGTGAAAAAGAAGAAAAAGGTAAACTATTTTAAAAAGAAGGAAAAGTTCTATCCCGATAAGATGGTTTTTTAGGGTCCGTAGGCAAAACCAAGGACCCTTATATTTTCCTGCGTGTGTCTGTCCGTCCGTCCTCTCGCGTGCGATCACTTTGAAATTTGGCATGTATATGTCTTGTACCTGCCCACATATTTTAAAAATATAGCGACTTAAAAAAAATATTTTTAAAAAAAATTAGGGTAAAAAAACTTAAGGGTTAAATTTTTTTTCGACACCGCGAGGGGTATCATATGAAAGGGTACGTCGAGCTGATTACAAAAATATATAATTCTTTGGTTATAACTTTGATAGGGCGAGTAGGCAAGTTTGAAGTGGGTGTGAAACGTGTCCCCCCCCTCTATCTCGCTTATGTGAAGTGCAAAAAATCTGAAAAAGTTCCTGAACATTCTTCGACCAAAAGAAAAGACACCTTTTTGGAAATTTCGAAACCAATATTATTTTATATTTTATTGACAAATTTTACGTTGATTTTTATATATATATCAAAAAATAGATATTTTATGGATAGCGAGGATCAGTCAATAGTAAAAAAAACACAATGTTTTAGTTTGCCGACGTTTCGGAAAATATATTTCCTTCTTCAAGGCAAGATTATGAATGAGTTAGTGTATTTTTCATGGTGGGTTTACAGTTAGGAAGTATAGAGTGGGGATGTCAACACATGTACCACATGTTACAATTATATCGTAAAGATGTCAGGAGACATCATAATATATTGGTCTTAAAAAACCTTTTACATACTCCTTGAAAAAGACATTTAAAGGATTGTTGGGTGCATAACTATTTATCTATAGAACAAAACAAAAAAAGGGGAGAAATTGAACAAAAAATTAAGTATAGCAAAAACCGAAAACATTTATGACGAGTGGATATCTTTATAAAATAATAATATTAATGAACTAGCTATAGCTAGCTTTATTGTTATAACAATTATTATTAGATTTAGTTATTTAATTAGATTATTTATTATGTTAAAGTAGTGGGAGCTGAGGTTGTTAGTGTCTGTTCTATTAACTGTAAACCCACTATGAAAAATAAACTAACTCATTCATAATCTTGCCTTGAAGAAGGAAATATATTTTCCGAAACGTCGGCAAACTAAAACATTGTGTTTTTTTTTTTACTATTGACTGATCCTCGCTATCCATAAAATATCTATTTTTACTGGTCTTATATTACTTTGCTTTGTAAGTTCCATCGCACATTTCCGTTTCCCCAATTTTGAACCACTTCCCGTGATTCAATCTTCTTCAAATTTTGCACATAGATACAACTTAGGCGAACAACACAGAAACCAACAAAAAAAAAAAAAAAAAAAAAAAAATGGCGTCAAATTTATTTGGTTTTCAAGTTTCATCGCACACCTATTACCCCAATTTTGAAGCACTTACCGTCATTCAATCTTCCCCAAATTTTGCACATAGATACAACTAAGGTGAAGAATACAGAAACCAATAATAAAAAAATTGAAAATAAGACCAGTTTTAAAAAATGGCATTTTTATATTAATTATTTGATATATTTATAAAAATCAACGTATATATGTTTGTGTATATTCCTTATACAAATCTTCAGTTTTAGTCCGATCTCGATGAAAATTTGCACACTTCACCTTTAAAGTAAGGGGGAAATCACTGCCTGCACGAACTTTCGAAATTTAAATTTGGTACACAGGGGTACGGTACAAGTACTGAATACGGGGTCAATGTAATGAATACCCTTCATGATGCAAAAGCTCTTTAAGAGTACAGTAATTGTTCTTATGTACAGTTTTGTCATATTCTCATTTACGGGGGGGGGGGGATTTAGGATATTTGAAAATTAGCTTATCAAAGAGGAGGGGGTATAGAAATAAGTGGGAGGGATAGAATCTAGATATTCTCGCCTAGTAAAATAATTTATATGTTTCTTTATGGTTGTTTATAAACTTATCAAATATCTCCGGTTTTCTGTTCGGCGGAAGAAAAATTTCCCGATGTCGCCCCAAAGCGGGGGTGCACGTAAAAAAAAAAAAGTTCTGTTTACCGGCTATGGACCTCTGCGGGATCTACAAAAGCCTTTTAAAAAAATTAAAATTTTACAATTATTTTAAAACTTATACTTAATAACATGTTAAAATAAACAGGTCAAGTGTGAGCTAGTCAGCACACAGCGAGGGTCCGTAGCCCACACTATATAGTGTTTAACTGTAAAGTGTGTAAACAGTGTTTTTTTAAAATGCTAAAAAGCTTACTTTGAACAATTCTAAGGGTCTGATATTCTCAAAACACACTCTGATAAAGTATTTTTTTGCCACTGAACCGGACTACAACCATATAAATACATCGAAAAGACCATAATTATAAAAAAACGTATTTTGTCAATAAAAAATAAAATAATATTTTTTTCGAAATTTCCAAAAAGTGGTATCTTTACTTTTGGTCGAAGAATGTTCAGGAATTTTTTCAGATTTTTTGCACTTCACATAAGCGAGATAAAGGGGGGGGGGGGGCACGTTTCACACCCACTTCAAACTTGCCTAAGCTCGCCCTATCAAAGTTATAAAATAATAATTATATATTTTTGTAATCAGCTCGACGTAACCTTATATATGATACCCCTCTCGGTGTCGAAAAAAAAATAAAACAATTTAATTCTTAAGATTTTTTACCCTAATTCTTTTTTAAAAATATTTTTTTTAAGTCACTATATTTTTAAAATATGTGGGCACGTACAAGACACATACATGCCAAATTTCAAAGTGATCGGACGAAAGGTGTAGCCGTGAGAGCACGCGAGAGGACGGACGGACAGACACACGCAGGAAAATATAAGGGCCTTGGTTTTGCCTACGGACCCTAAAAAAGAGATAATGATATTAATTATAAGGTAAAATGGTTTATCTTTTTTATTAAATTTAGCAAATTCGTCCCTACTTTTAAATTTGCTTTTGTTTTAATTTGGTTTTGCCTACGGACCCTAAAAACGCCCTTTTAGACCGTAGACGATTTCCCGTTGAAAATAAACCTATTTTCCGGGAAATTTCCCGGCATATAGCATTTTTCCCTAAAAATACACTATACCCTTAACAATTTCCAGAAAACTGCATGTCTCTACAACAAACACACCCATCAGAAAAAAAATCCAAAAAACACCCTATTTAACCCTCTAGGACCGATTTTCACCCTTATGGAGTGGTTTGAAACTGCCCTCATCCCATGTTTGGTCAAGCGATTTTTAATGTTCCTAACCGATTTTGACATTACTATCTCGAAATTTTTCCGAAAATCAAGAGGCGAGTTTTTTTGTTTTTTTGCCGTGGCCTCTTAACATATAGTAAATGTTTTATAGAAAAATATGCAAAATGTGTGGTTTGATGGGCCATAGAAAAAATAAGTTTAGCAATTTGATCTGATTTACTGGGAATCCAAGATGGCGGCTAATTGCTGCCACAGGGGAATTTTTAAAAAAAATTTTGAGTGAGGTATCAAATGAAAGGTATTGAAGAGTAGATTACAAAAATATATAACACTTGTAGAAAGCGTTAATTTTCTACGCCTTTTTGTCAAAAAACATCAAAATCTTGCCCCTCCCCCTTACTATTTTCATGTTTACAACACCAACGAAACCCTTTTTATGTGAAACTTCACGCACTACCAATTTATTTTATACACTCCTTGGTAACAAAAGTTGTGATTATTTGTCAAATAATTACACACTTCCATCTTGTTAAATACTCCAGCAAAATCTTGCGTTATATCGAAATCCATAAGGTAGAAATCTTCTTTTTCTAATTGTTTTAATATTTCCGGCAATTCGTCTAATAGAGTTTCCAGCCTTATGTCTGCTAATTCAACTTATTTGGGAAACCAATTGGATTTTTATATTTTTTAAAAATATATTCTATACCTCCTTGTCCAGCAATTTGCATAATTCTCTTAGCCATTTTGTAGTCACTTTCCAGACGAATAGGCAGCTTTGCTTTGACTCCATGTCTAGGAGAAACGAATTTAGAGAATTTTTCTCGCAAGTATAGATTGTAGGATCCACAAAAGTCTTTCTTTAAAAATTGATTTAAAACAATCTACAAGGTCACTGATTTAAACCATCATTATATTGTCACAAAACAGTTCTGTAATCGAAGTAAATTAATTTAACCCTTGGATGTGCGCGGTCTAATACAGACACAAGGAGGCGCGGACCCCTGATAGGACTTAATCTGTTTTATATGCCCACACAACAGATAAAATAAATATAAACTTGAAATAATTTTAGCAAAATATTATAAAACATATTTAAATTGGTTTTATTATATTAATTTATAAAATACCGTTGTTTAGCCTCATAGTTTATAAGCACAAAATTATTCAGTCTCAATTATAATTTTCAGTTTTTTAATTTGTTGTGTATATTTTTATCATTTCATTTTTAAATCCAGGTTCCATATTAATTTATTTTGTATTATATGCATAAATTTCACTGAAATTAGCGAAATACTAAAATTTAAGTGAAAGTGGCGCGAGGCCCCTGTCAGGACAATATGGGCACAGAATAAAAGTACAATCACGTACGATGTCAAACAGTGACTGATTCTCTTGATAAAAGCAAGAACTGTAGCTAGAAAAATCCCTGTCTTCCTATGGCACCCACATCTATCACAATTTCACAGTTATATCTCAAACTTAGGCCTCACAGGACCACGCGTTCCTGAGGGTTAAATTAAGCCTGGAAAGCAAGTGTTCGCAATCTGTATATTTTATATTACTGTTAAGGACTCATAGGAGCGGTAGGGCTCTGATATGAGAAAGCTTATAATAAAAGGCGAAGTTATTAGTTAAATTAATGAAGGTAAAAGTTGGACTGTAAATAGAGAATAAAAGTAAATACATGAATAGTATAAACGGTGTAATAGTGTAATGAAGTGAATAGTAACATGCATAAGGGATTAGTACTACTATAATAATAAGTGTAAGGATAATGATTACTACATAATAATAAGTGCAAGGATAGTTAATACATAATAATAAGCTAAATGGATAGTTAATACATTATAATATGTTAAATAGGATAGAAGGAAAGGAAATGTAGAGTGGTGAAGTGTGAGCGTGGAGTGTGAACGGTGAAGTGTGAATTTGTGAAGTGGTGTAGGATTCAGGCAGGCTGTTCGGCATGCAAAACTATTGATGCAATCATAAGATAATGATAATAACACTGAAACTGTTTTAAATATATATAAAACTAAATGTATTTGATATTTTAATAAAAATCGTTGTTGCCGGTTGCTCCGGAGGTTACACTCTCCCCAGGTTCGGTTGCAGCCTCGGCGAGTTCGTAAAAGGAAGCCAGATATGTATACCCTGGCTTTCAGTCTTGCGGGCCCTGCCTCTGACAGATGACAGCTCTACCATGCGAGTAATGAGGAGGGGAGGGGTCTTAACTGAATGTATTTATAATAAGATTAAATGATGATAATAAATATTATAATAATAAATAACTGTAAATAATAAATAAGTGGTGTCTAAACAATTACTAATATATGTGATTAAATTATTGTTATCGAGATTTTCTAATAACAACCAAAAACCAAACCTCTCGTAAGTTGGTTTAATTTTATTAGAGTTGGGTAATAGTGTACACTTTATAGGAGGCCATGTTCACTGATTCAGCTACTAGAAACGACTGAATGTAATAGCCAACAGCAAGTGTGTATATAAAGGTGGATAGAAAAGTTCATTTACCAGACTCTAGTTCCTACTTTTGTTGCTAGGGTGGGTTAGAGGTTGGAATGACCTTGGAAAGGTAGCTGTCTCTTTTCAAAAGCTTCCCCGTTTGAAGATTTTGCCCCTGTGCCCTGGTCCCAATTTTTCAGAGTTCCCACTAAAGTATAGAAAAGCAGGGCGGTTCTCCCTCAATCGCTAATGGGCAATGTCGCAAGGGGGGAGGTTTCAGTTTACAATTTGTTTTCTCTAAAATACATTTATAGTTATCCAATTCATTCTCTTGTCATAGTAAAGAGTTCCATTTTGAACCCATTCATTTAAAAAATAAGTAAATAGGTATCTATTATTATTATTATATAAGTGTAGTCCACAGTCGAACCTGCTCTTGTAGCTTTTAGGCATTGACACTAGTTTCGTCCTAGCAACCTTGTAGAATAGAAATAGTCTCCTTCTCTTTTGCTTATATGACTCATATAAGCCATGTTATTCTCTATTTCGGTTAATTTCTCTAAATTCGCGGTTATGTCTAAGGCCATTACATAGATTTCGTACAATCCGATAAACGTATTGAAAAAGATTGTTAAACATAACACAGCAGCTTTTAAGTGGAAGGCTTGTTAACTGAAGGTGGTGATTATTGGAACGAAGTTCCTTATGGCACGTTCTGGAGCCCGGGAGTAAATCCGAAAAAAACGACCGAAATCACCGTCACGCCAAATCCGTCACGAAATCTACAGATGACGATAACTTGCGTAAAAGATCACCGAGTTAAATGAAATTTGGTACACATGTTCATTTTACCAATGACCAGGCTGAGTTCGTCGGAAAACGTTATCCGCCCGAGCGTTCACGCGCAATGATCGCGTAAACATAAGCTTCAAAAGACGGGAAAAAGTGTTATTAAGAAAGCCTGTTACTTGACTTGTTTTGATTATTTTTGTTATATATGTCAAAAATGTAATTTTGTTTTGTAAATAAATAAAATATAACCATGTAAAATTTCACCCTGATACAAGCAGAAGCTGTAGAGTAAGGAAAAGATATATCTTATATTATTTTAAATTAACAGGCCGGGTAGGTAGAAAACAGTCCTATTTCAATCCAAACTCCTTTAACAATCATACTCTTTAACTATAAACTCATCATAATCAACTTTTTTCTTATATTCAATATATATTTATAGTCAGACGCTTGCTTTAATTATAAAAATAATGATTTTGTTTAAATTTTGGCTTAACTATGCTAGGTAGAAACAGTTCGTTACTTTTAATTGTTTCTCTTTTCTAACTCCGCCATGTATAAGTAGTTAGCAATGTATACCTACTTAGCAGTGTGATTTAATAATTTATATTTAATGAAAAATGTAAGGTACTTAGGTGTTCCGCGACACCACACTTATTTTTTTATTTCATTTTAGGGAGGGACTAAGACTAGAATGGCGCAATGTATATTATACAGAATGGCTATCGGATTTGTGAATTTTTATTCTAAGAGGTGATTATCATTTAGTTCGTACGCACTTGACGTTTCTGGTACTCTATCCAATAAATTCTTAATATCGGCTTTTTATAGTTTTATTTTTATAGTTTATATATTATATTATATTTTATTTTTTTAGTTATTTTAATTTTTATTAATTATTTCCATACCTTCCCCAACAACGACTTAAAGGTTGAAGCTGCAGAAGTCGGTTTAAATATAAACGCCAAAAAGACGAAGGAAATGCGGTTCATGAACAGGAATAATGCAAGATTCTTCCTGGGCAACCAAGAGATAGATAAAGTCAACCAGTTCTGCTACCTAGGAAGCATCATCACTACAACTGGAGGTGCTGCTGAGGACATTCAGAACCGCATAAATAAAGCCAAGGGTGCGTTCGCAATGCTGCGACCTATATGGAAGTCACAGGAGCTTAGTACGAACACCAAGCTACGTATCTTTAACTCGAACGTTAAGTCAGTACTCCTCTACGGCTGTGAAACTTGGAAGACTACTCTACAACTTACAAAAAGCCTCCAGACTTTTGTAAACAAGAGTCTGAGAAGTATCCTGCGGATATGGTGGCCGCAGGTTATCTCAAATGAAGAGTTGTGGAGGAGAACAAACCAGACACCCATAGAAATTGAGGTACGCCACAGAAAGTGGAGGCGGATTGGACATACGTAGGAGTTAAAGGAAATAAGTATGTTCCTCAACAACTATACTTGGGGTCGTTTGGCTATATTGTTATCACAGCAAGAAATATGTTAATTTTGCCTTTATTCCATGCTAGGCATAAATATATATCTTTTTTTGAACCAATAAATCGATTCGTAAAACGCCTCGATAAAGATACTTCTTGTCTTTTTATATAAGGGACTAATACACTAAAAAAAAGTGCAAACATCGGGGAAAGAACTTTATAGTTTGCCTATAATTATAAGTTAACATTTTATTTACAAAAACAGTCAGGGAAATATTTCCCTGCCTAGGCAGAGAAAGTACAGTGTTACCCAGAGCGTGTCATAACATCTGTGTTTGTTTGTGTTTAGTTTAATTTTATTTTGGGTAATTTTGATTTAGTTTTATAGTTGTTTTATTACAAAGCAGTGTTATATTATTAATATATTAACAATATTTAGAGGCCCGTGGTTCAAATCCCGGCGCTAGAGTGTATTTTTCTCTGTCTGTTTCCCGTAGTTAATAATAATTATAATTTGATTTAAATATTATTATTATTTTTAAAAGTTTAAAAATGATAAACTGAAAACGGAATTTGAATTATAGGTCTTTGAAAAATTTATTAACCTCGAGTAAGAAGTGGCACAACTGGGGCCGACTTGTTTTGGATTAAGTTTGTTCATCCCAAACTAACTCCTTTATCTAAGCTTCCATTATTATCTAAATAGCGTGAGTAGATAAAATATTGTATGCAACACTTTAATATCGGTTAATTCAAATTTGCAGGGAATGGATTCTAATTTTTCAATATCCGTATCCAGCGTAGAAATAGTTATTTATGTAACTAGGCAGCAAAATGGAATTTTTCTGACGAATGATTAAGTTAGCCTCCGAGCCGGAGGCGAGGTCAGGCTATGGAAATTAACTGCCGAGGCGAAGCCGAGGCAGGTAATTTATTCGATTGACTGCCTGAAATGTTTCCTTTGCTGCCTTGTTGCATACAATATTTTTCCTACCGGCGGCAGAAAAATGTTTCCTATAAATAATATTCATTTCATAATACTTACTTACTTATCAAATACTATTATTGAACGATTCAAATTAAAAAAAACAAAACAAGCAACCATATAAAATGTTACAATTATAAAAAATGAATTGACAGAAATACAGTAAAAACAAAACAAAATGATGATAATAGACGAGCTGCAGTGTTGCCACTAATTTAATTATTTATGATTATTTTAAGACCTACTATTTTTTTGTAATCTTTTTATTTCTTTTTTATCTTCTTATTCCAATCTATTTTATAAATATAATCTATAATAAGTATTTATAAACCTTTTTTTTTTATAAATTCGTAATATTTTTAAGGTAAATTGTTCAAATAATTTAGGTTAAAGATAATATAAAAGAAAAGGTTGTTTGTTTATTTGTAGCGGGGAATGTGGGCGTGGCTTAGCCTGGAAAAATCCTCAGCAAAATCGCATTTTGCTGCGTATTGTGAAGTTTTCTTGAAACCTCAGAGAAATTAAACTTTCATGCCTTAAAACAGTTCAATAATGCGTAATTTTGCTGCCGCTAGTAGGAAAAAAAAATAAACAATATAATTATTGAATATATTATTATAATCTGTTTCTCTGATCATATGCCATATATATTTTGTAAGCCCAATTAAAATATTGTTATGGTCTACTTTACGACAATAGTGTAATTAAAATTTGTATAAAACTTATTCTGGAACAAAAAGATAATATGTATTGACTTGGAACAGGTGCAAATTACAGCAGGCTTGGTTGGTCGAGGTCGACTAAATTATAGGGGTCCATTTTTTATAGGGATACCATCTGACCGAGTCGTCCAAACACCAACCTGTAATCGCGGGAACAGGTTTCAAATCAAATTAATTAGTTCAAATAGTAAAAATGTATTATTTCTTTATTTTGTTTTGAATGCCGAAGAAGGTGGTCAGAGAGGGTCATGACAAAAAGATATTCGACCTACGCAGTCATAGGCCGTACCGAGTGAAAGCTTGGGGGAAGGGGGGGATACAGGGGGGACAGAGGTGGTTAGAGACACTTTACGAGTACAAAAGGTTAGACAGGTGAATAGACTAACTCGCAACAACAAAGGGGCTAGAAATCGGGGCAGAACCCCCGTACACAACTTGGGGCCAAAACTCCTGTATACAACAATGGGGCCAGTACAGCTCCCAAAAAGAGGCCAGAACAAACCAATATAATCTACTTATAATGTTGTTCAAGATAGTTTCCCTAAAATAATTGACTACAACTCATTTATAATATATTTTGATTTTCCAGGTGATAAAGATGTTTGTCATAGTGGTGGCAATATTCGCCTTGTGCTGGTTACCACTGCAGACCTACAATGTTCTTCAAGATATTTTCCCTCAAATAAATGGGTAAGACTTTAAATATTATTACACTTGTTACATTAATATTATTTCCTCACATTTATAATTATTTTTATTATGTTAATTTTATTTATTTTTCAGATATAGATTCATTAATATAATTTGGTTTTGCTGTGATTGGCTAGCAATGAGCAATTCTTGTTATAACCCGTTCATTTATGGCATTTACAATGTAAGTCCGAACTAAATAATTATATCTTAAATTATAGATAACAATGATTATCTATTTTAACGAGCTTAATTACAATTTCGATGTACACTATTTAGTATTCCTGATTATTCCTAACGACGGATGTAAAATGTATAATAAGTAGTCGTACTTAATATACTTATAATAATTTAACAAGTGCATTTATGAAATACATTAACGTACCTCGAAATTAGAAAATAACTAGACTTTGATAAAGTATTACATACAAGCTAAAGAAAACCTCGAAATTAATTTTAACGCTGAATTTTGATAAGCCGTCTCGAAATTGGTTTTGAAGTCCTTTAAAATACGGATTTAACCGAATATATATAAGTCGTTTTCCTGGAAAAAAAATCTAGTATTCGTGATATTGATAAAATAGTATGTTATGTTACAAGGCTGTGAATTGAGTTTTTTCTTTACCGCGGCAATTACATTTACTGTCGAGCGAAGCGAGACAGTAAATATTGCCAAGGTAAAGAAAAAACACTTCAAAGTCGCGTAGCATATGCTATTTTTTCCGAGGTAGCAGACAATGAAAAAACATTAAATATTAATCACTAATCAATATATAATAATAACAAATATTAGTACATACTTAAGACTTAAAAAAATAAACCTTAAAATGAGGTTACACTATAAGAAAAGATAAATAAAACGCATTGACATATAGCGGATTTTTATCGTACTAGAAGCATTTCTACAAAGACTGCAGCACTACTAACGGAAGTTTTGACAACTACCCGCCGTAAAGAAAAAATCTTTTAGTGCCTAGGACGTAAAAGATTTTTTCTTTACAGCTAGGAGTAATGAAAAGATTTTTTAAGTCCACGTAATGAAAAAATGGATTTTAGCTATGTTTTTTAGGCTCTAAAGTTACTATTTCACAGCCTACCACGGAAAAATAAATTTACGAAAGTAGGGAGAAAAGGTTATGATTTTGGATTAGTTTAGAGGGACTAAAGTAAGTTTTTTCGTCCCTGAACTCAAAATGTAGGGAGAAAACGATATGATTGTATTTTAGTTCAGAATTACTAAAGTAAGTCTTTTCTTCCCTCCACTCAAAACGTAGGGAGAAAAAGTTATGATTTTCGATTAGTTTAGAGGGATTAAAGCAAGTCATTTCGTCCCTTAACTCAAAAAGTAGGGAAAAAATGTATAACCAGGGAGAAGAAGAAGGATTGCCAACTTAATTATTTTTTTTAATAGTAGAGAATGAATGGCTAATGTATAAAATTTAATTTTTAAGACCGGAGAAACCTTTTTTTTGTAACTTGCTCGCGTATTTGACGGGATTTTTTATTATTATTATTTTTATTTTATTTTATTT
The DNA here is from genome assembly GCA_951217055.1 of Gerris lacustris. Taxonomy (NCBI): domain Eukaryota; kingdom Metazoa; phylum Arthropoda; class Insecta; order Hemiptera; family Gerridae; genus Gerris; species Gerris lacustris. Next base: position 1,129 of record CATNVA010000055.1, on the reverse strand, counting down.
TTTTTTTTTTTATTAGAACCAGCTTATGTAAACCCAAAAATAATAATCATAGTTTTATGGTAATTTTTTCAAGAATTGTATTAGTTTAACTTTCTAAGGAAAATCTTCCGTATTCAACGCAACATTTTACTTTCTCTTAGCCCAACCTTTTTTGAAGCGAGCGTAAGCGAGCTTCTTACATTCAACGAAATATGCATTTTGTCTGTATGTCTGTCTGTCTATCTGTCTGTCTGTCTGTCAGTAACGTTTACGCGTGTGACGATAACTTGAGTAAAAGTTTACCGATTTAGTTGAAATTTGGTATACATGATCCTCTTACTAATACTCAGGCTAAGTTCGTTGGACAGCGTGATCCGTCTAAGAGTTCGCGCGCAATGCTCGCGTAAACGTGAGCTTCAAATTTAAAATTGGAATTTCAGGATGGGAAAACATTTTATCATCACCTACTCGATAAGACGAACATTTTTTTTAAATAACATTTTTTAGTAAAACCAACAACGACACTGCTATAAATGAATAAAGATCCGTAAAACTATTAAAGCGGACCTAAACGTTTAAAATAGAGAAAACAACTTTTTACCGATATCTTACGTTTTAACGTAACGATTTTAATAAAACTTCATGTACATCGTCTAAAGTACAATTGAAACAAGTATGTAAAATTTCAACTTGATACAAGCAGTAGTATTTGAGTTATGAAGTGATACATTTATAATATTAGTTTAAATGCTATTCCGGGTGGTTAAGATTCTTATAGTCGTGTTGAGTGTAGGTTTGTTTAGGAAGTAAAGCTTTGTACCGAGTACCCCCACTCTACCCCTCACTAACCTCTTCCACTTATCTTCAACTATGACATTCATCGTAATTAACAAATTTCAATATTCAGTATTTTATTACAATACGCTCGCTTCGATGATAGAGCCACAACATGCCTAGTCTAAATATTTGGTAAGAACAGAAAAATCGATCGTATTTTCTAAAATAGTGGTCACACTCTCCTCTCAGGAATTTCCGGACCATGTATCTTAACTTTTCGTATTACATCCACAGTATGGCCAAATCTTAGTTTCTGAATTTTCAATGTGGCTTTAATATCAGTTTGTTTTGACGACTCTCGGAGAGCCAGGAG